>JAPYYD010004070.1:0-13464 GCA_028551405.1 Uromys caudimaculatus | reverse complement strand
ATCCGGGCGGGTCTGGGCGAGAGGTGCTGCTCCCCTCAACCCCACTCACGGGCCTTCCAAGTTCCTGTGAGGCTTCCTCTCTATGGCGCTCCTTGGCTACGGACTCCTGGTGTCACAGGCAGAGGTTTCCCCCTGCAAGTGAGATCGGGAAGTCACTTTCTTGCTTTTTCTAGGGTGTAGTTTCCCTCCTTTTGTTGGCATTTCCATCTATTATCCTTTGTAGGGCTGGAAAGATATTGTGTAAATTTGGTTTTGTCATGAAATATCTTGGTTTCACCATCTATGGTAATTGAGAGTTTTGCTGGTATAGCAGCCTGGGCTGGCAGTTGTGTTCTCTTAGGGTCTGTATCAGATCTGTCCAGGATCTTCTAGCTTTCATATTCTCTGGTGAGAAGTCTGGTGTAATTCTGATAGGTCTGCCTTTATATGTTCCTTTCCTTTTTCCCTTACTGTTTTTACTATTCATTCCTTGTTTTGTGCATTTGGTGTTTTGACTATTATGTGACGGGAGGAATTTCTTTTCTTGTCCAATCTATTTGGAGTTCTGTAGGCTTCTTGAATGTTTATGTTCATCTCTTTCTTTAGGTTAGGGAAGTTTTCTTCTATAATTTTGTTGAAGATATTTGCTGGTCCTTTAAGTTGGGAATCTTCACTCTCTTCTATACCTATTATCCTTAGGTTTGGTCTTCTCATTGTGCCCTGGATTTCCTGGATGTTTTGGGTTAGGAGTTTTTTGCATTTTGTATTTTCTTTGACTGTTGTGTCAATGTTTTCTATGGTATCTTCTATACCTGAGATTCTCTCTTCTGTCTCTTGTATTCTGTTGGTGATGCTTGCATCTATGACTCCTGATCTCTTTCCTAAGTTTTCTATCTCCAGGGTTGTCTCCCTTTGTGATTTCTTTATTGTTTCTATTTCCATTTTTAGATACTGGATGGTTTTGCTCATTTCCTTTGCCTGTTTGATTGTGTTTTCCTCTCTAAGGGCTTCTAGCTGTTTACCTGTATTCACTTGTATTTCTTTAAGGAAGTTATTTATTTCCTTCTTAAAGTCTTCTATCATCATCATGAGATGTAATTTTAAATCTAAGTCTTCCTTTCTGGTATGTTGGGGTATCCAGGGCTTGCTGTGGTGGGAGAACTGGGTTCTGATGATGCCAAGTTGCCTTGGTTTCTGTTCCTTATATTCTTGCCCCTGCCTTTCGCCATCTGGTTATCTCTGGTGTTAGCTGGTCTTGCTCTCTCTGACTGTGGCTTGTCCCTCCTGCAAGCCTTTTCATCTGTACTCCTTGGAGACCAGTTCTCTCTAAGATGAATTTGGGTTTGGAGAGCTGTGGTACAGGGTCAGCTCTGGGGTGCAGAAAGAAACCAGAAGGATCCTGTCCCTGGCTGTTCCTTGGCTCCTGTGTCCTGATGGCTCTGGGAGAGTCCCTCTTGTCTGAGGAATTTGAACAGAAGTGGTGGTCTTCCTGTGCTTAAAGCTGTGTCGGCACTCCTGGGAGACCAACTCTCTCCTTGCACTGAGTATGGAGCCCTGTGTCATGGGATTAGCTCCCCAGCCTCAGAAGGAAACCAAAAGGCTGCTCCTCAGTTCCTGTATCCTGGAGGTTCTGGGCAGGTCCCTTTAAGCGGAAGTACTGGCCTTACCCCCTGATCACAGGCTTGTCCACACTCCTGGGAGGGTAGCTCCCTCCCAGCACTATTTGGGTATAGAGCTGCATGGCACAGACCACAGGCATAAACTGGAAGGCTCCTGTCCCAGGCTTTTCCTTTGTCCCAGTGTCCTGCAGATTCTGGGCGGGTCCTGCTGGGCAGTGGTGCCCATCTTACCTCCACTCACTGGCTTGTTCACACACCCTGGATGCTAGCCTTCTCCCTGCTCTATTTGGTTATGGAGCTCTGTGACACAGACTGGGGTCTGTCCCTTACTGTTTTCAATATTATTTCTTTGTTCTGTACATTTGGTATTTTAATTATTATGTGACAAGAGGAATTTCTTTTCTGGCCCCATCTGTTTGGTATTCTGTAGGCTTCGTATATGTTTATAGGCATTTCTTTATTTAGGTTAGGAGAGTTTTCTTCTATAATTTTGTTGAAGATGCTTGCTGGCCCTTTGAGTTGGGAATCTTCACTCTCTTCTGTACCTATTATTCTCAGGTTCAGTCTTTTCTTTGTGTCCTGGATTTCTTGGATGTTTTGAGATAGGAGCTTTTTGCTTTTTGTATTTTCCTTTAATTTTGTGTCAATGTCTTCTATTGTGCCTTCTGCCACTGAGATTCTCTCTTCTATCTCTTGTATTCTGGTGGTGATGCTTGTATCTGTGACTCCTGTTCTCTTTCCTAGGTTTTCCATCTCTGAGCTGTCTCCCTTTGAGTTTTCTTTAATGATTCTATTTCTATTTTTAGACCCTGAACAGTTTTGTTGAATTCCTTCACCTGTTTGATTGTGTTCTCTTGTAATTCTTTAAGGGATTTATGTGTTTCCTCTTTAAGGGTGTCTACTTGTCTACTTGTGTTTTTCTGTATTTCTTTAAGGTAGTTATTTATGTCCTTCTTAAAGTCCTCTATCATCTTCATGAAATGAGAGTTTAGATATGAATCTTGCTTTATAGATGTTTTGGGTATCCAGGACTTGCTATAGTGGGAGAACTGGGTTCTGATGTTGCCAAGTCAAATTGGTTTCTGTTGTTTATGTTTTTATGCTTGCCTCTCACCATCTAGTTATCTCTGGTGTTATCTAGCCTCCCTGTCTCTGACTAGAACCTGTCCTTCCTGTGATCCTGTGATCCTTTGATCCTGGATGTGTCAGAATACCTGGGGAGTCAAGCTGCAACCGGGGTGTGGGCTGTGTGGGATCGGGTCCAGCATCGGGACTCTGTTCCCGGCACAGGTGGGAACTGGAAGGCCATCGTGTTGTAGTTTTAAGATACATAGCTAAGGTATGATTGAAGAACCTAGGGGGAGGGAGAGGGAGAATCCACTTCTTTTACTAAGATGATACAAGGTTCTGCAGAAACCATTATGTAATTATTGCAGAGGCTGGGTACAGCTGTAAATAGAGCCATATCAAACCCTAAAATTAGGCAGTCATTGGTATAAATATTGGCATTTGAAAATTCAAACACTGAATGTAAGAGAGCAATGATACCATTGAAAGCACAAGGAGTCCTGCTAGACAAATAGATAAGAGAAACAACTGGCATTGGTTCTCAGGAGCATAATGCCAATATCATATGGCAAATCATAGCTAGAAATTTCAGGAATCAAAATACCCAATGCTTTAATTGTGGTGAGTTTGGTCATTTCCAAAGAAATTGTAAGACCAGAAGATTTAGAGCTCATGTACATTGACTCTAAAGAGTATGTTGTTCATAGAAAAGAACAAGCAGGTTCTGTTTGCTATGAGCCACCAAGACTTCCAGGGTATTGTAGCCACTGTAGAAAGGGCAAACACTGGTCTAAGGATTGTCAGTCCAAGAGAGATATAAAAGTTAACCTCTTGCAATGGGAAAGGAACTGAGGGTCCTGTCAGCTCAAGGCCCCACAGCAAACAATACAAACTGTCTCTCTTTGGTGATCCAGGTGGTACAAAGTGGATAAGAAAATCAAAACTGGGTATTTCTGATCTTATACATGCTACAGAAGGAAGTGCAGCTTTGGAGCTGGCCACAGATATCCTTCTTACATTTTCCCCAAAAGTTGAATGTTACACATTAACTACTGGTGTTTATAGCTTTTTACCCTCAGAGACAGTGGAAATAATCTTGTAAAAAAGTGTATTAATATCTCAAAACTTTATTGTGCATCCAGGTATAGTAGATGGTATAGCACGGAAGAAATTAGATTAATGGCACATGTGAGAAAGGAGATGCAAACTGATGCAGAAGTTAGAATTGCTCAACTATTGTTTCCTCACATCAAGGGCAAGGCTGCTCCAATAGAAAGAACAAGGGCTTTGGGGAGTACTGGAAAAAACATGTGTTCTGGCAAACAGTGGTTAATGATCAGAAACCCAAATTAATGGTACAAATGAATGGTGTTGACATAAAAGGTTTGGTGGATACAGGAGCTGATGCTAATATACTTTCTCAAAAGTCTTGGAATCCAGATTGGCTACTTCAGACAATTTATACACAATTTATAGGAATTGGTAAATTATCACAAATAAGACAAAGTTTCTGATGGATTACATGTGTGGGTCTAGAAGGACTAACTAACAGGGAAGTTGAGACTTTATGTGCCTGACATACCCAAAAACTTATGGGGAAGGGATCTTTTACAACAATGGGTACTCAAATTAATATTCCTGCAATTCTGGATACAGCAAATAAGGAAATTAAGGGTGTGTGATAGTTTGTATATGCTTGGCCCAGGCAGTGGCACTATTAGAGGATGTGGCCTTGTTGGAGTAGGTGTGTCACTGTGGGTATGGGCTTTAAGACCCTCATATAGCTGCCTAGAAGTCAGTATTCTGCTAGCAGCCTTCAGATGAAGATGTAGAACTCTCAGCTCCTCCTGTACCATGCCTGCCTGGATGTTGCCATGTTTCCACCTTGATGATAATGGACTGAACCTCTGAACCTATAAGTCAAGCCCAATTAAATGTTGTCCTTATAAGAGTTGCCTTGGGGACTGGAGAGATGGCTCAGTGGTTAAGAGCACTGTCTGCTCTTCCAGAGGTCCAGAGTTCAATTCCCAGCAACCACATGGTGGTTCACAACCATCTATAATGGGATCCGATGCACTCTTCTGGTGTGTGTCTGAAGACAGCTACAGTGTACTCATATAAATAAAAACAAATAAAGAAAGAAAAAGAGAGAAAAGAAAAAGGAAAAAAAGAAAGAAAAAAAAGAGTTGCCTTGGTTGGTGATGTCTGTTCACAGTAGTAAAACCTAACTAAGACAGGGTGATATGGTAGATGCTTCTGGGAAGGTATTGATCAAGAAAAACCAAAAACTGTGCCCATTATCCAAACACAAGGCATCCCAGGTATTGATGTCCCAAACTTATAAAAGGAGCCACTGCTGACATACCAACAGCCTTGCCCCTAAAATGGTTATCAAATAGAACTATATGGCAAGAGCAGTGGTCCATAGCAAAAAAAAAAAATTGTAGGCACTTGAACAACTGGTACAAGAGCAGCTGGAGTCTCAATATATACAAGAATCTACCAGCCCATGGAATTTCCCTGTATTTGTTGTAAAAATAAATCAAGATATGTAAGATGATAACATATTTAAGAGCAGTTAATAAAAAGACCAATGGGTCCTTTACCATATTTGTTACTGAGATCATGGCTTATAATAATTGACTTGAAAGATTGTTTTTTTACAATACCCTTACATGTGCAGGACAGGGAAATGTTTGCTTTCTCAGTACCTACTCTAAACAATAGTGGTCCAATGAAAAGATACCATTAGAATGTACTTCCACATGAAATGTTAAATAGTCTAACTTTATGTCAGTATTTTGGGCAACAGTCCTTAGAAATAATTTGTAAGCAATTCACTCAATCTATCATTTACCAATATATGAATGACATTTTTTGGCTGGTTCTCACAGATGTTTTAGAGAATATGTTTAAAGTAACACAAAGAATTCTCCCATGCTGAGGGTTAGAGATTGCTCCAGAAAAAAATACAAAGAGGAGATTCACTTAGTTATTTGGGCTATAAAATTAGTCAACAAAAAATTAAACCACAAAAGGTACAGATCCATAGGGGCTGATTGCAAACTCTTAACGATTTTCAAAAATTAGTAAGAGATATTAACTGGTTGAGGTCTACAAATGGACTAAGTACACATGAGTTAAGTAATTTGTTTCAAACATCACAAGGAGATTGAAATTTAAACAGTTCAAGATGTCTAACAGCTGAAACAGAAAAGTTAATCCTTGTAGAAGACTTCAAGAGGCATATGTGAATCAAATTCTCCCTAAACTTGATTCTATTTTAATCATTTTCCTTCAACTCATTCTCCTAGTGGGCTCATTATACAAAGGGAAGACAGCACTATGGAATGGATTTTCTTAGCTCATAACAAAGTTTAAAAATTGAAGAAATACGTAGAATAGATTTCTGAATTAATTATAAAAAGCAGATTAAGATTACTTCAATTGTCAGGAGGAACAGATCTGGCAGAAATTGTAGTACCTCTTACAAATACTGAGATTATGTCATTGTGGGTGACCAATGAAGATTGGCAACAAACTTGTAGTAACTACTTGGGTGAAATCAAAAACAAATATCCAAAAAGCAAATGTGTACAGTTTATAAAAAGAACTAATTGGATTCTTCTTCATATTATAAAGAGAACACCAATTTCAGAGGCACCAACATTTTATACTGATGCAAATAAGATGGGAATGGTAGGTTATAAATTAGATAAAATAAGCAAGGTGACCAAAAGTCCATATACATCAGTTCAAAAATCAGAATTATATGCAATCCTTATAATATTATTAGATTATCCTGAATCTCAAGATAATTATTGATTCTTTATATGCAGAGAGAGTTGTTTTGCATATAGAGACTGCTGAATTTGTACATGATAACTCAGAATTAACTTCATTATTCATACAATTACAGCAGGCCATTAGAAATAGAAACTATCCATTATATATTACTTATATTCAGTCTCATACAGGTTTGCAGGTCCATTAGCTCAAGGAAATGAGGAAATTGACCAATTATTCATAGGAAATGTGTTAGAAGCCTCCAAATTTCATGAGAAACATCATATTAATGTAAAGGGTTTAAAGAAAATAATTTCCATCACTTGGCAACAAGCCAAAGAAATAATTTTTTTTTAATGTCCTACATGTTCTCTATACAACCAAATTCTGTTACCTGCTGGTAGTAACCCTAGGGGTGCCAAAAGAAATGACACCTGGCAGATAGGTGTTTTCATTTTTCAGAATTTGGAAAACAAAGATATATACATCATACCATTGACATGCTCAGTGTTTCAATGGGCAACTGCTTTAAGATCCAAAAAACAGATTGTGAAATTATACATTTATTGGAAATAATGGCAATTATGGGGATACCAAAACAAATTAAAACTGACGATGCTCCTGCATATATATCCAATAAGATGAATCAATTCTTTGCATATTACAATATGAAGCATGATACTGGTATACCACACAATCCCACAGGAAAAAACAGTTATAGAAAGAGCTACTCATATCTTAAAAGAGATGTTTATTAAGCAAAAAATGGAGAGTAAGAACCCCCAGGGACAGACTAAATAATGCTTTGTTAACTCTAAATTTTCAGCCAGGCAGTGGTGGCGCACACCTTTAATCCCAGCACTTGGGAGGCAGAGGCAGGCAGATTTCTGAGTTCGAGGCCAGCCTGGTCTACAGAGTGAGTTCCAGGATAGCCAGGGCTACACAGAGAAACCCTGTCTCAGGAAAAAAAAAAACTCTAAATTTTCTTAATGTTGGTGAAAAAGGAAACTGCTACTATCCTGACAATGCAGATTGGATTCCCTCCAAAGAACTATTTCTAGACAGGCCCACATCCTCTTTTGACCTATTAACCTTTCCTTTCCACTACCTCTGCAGGGTTATGGGTTAGAAGGGAGGTTAAAACATTTAAGTACCCTTATTAAAAGTAGGTTTTGAAGAATCTAAGCCTACATTTGCACACTAGAGAAATAACATACTGTATTTACAGATTATTATAAAAACCCTCTACAGGATTACTATAAAGGCAGCTAATTTCCAATGGGAATAGGAACAAAGGGTAGCTTTTAGAACTGCCATTAAGTTCATCTCTGTGCACACAACCCTGACCAATATTGAACCAGATTGTGGTATAACCAATTTAAGCTTATCCCCAACTAGCTTACAAATAAGTGAGACTCAGTCTATGGTTATTTTATTTGGCTTTGACAATTACTGGAGGGTAACCCCTAATCTATTCTAACTGTTGGCCTGGCTACCTCCTCAGTGGTTTACCCCAGATACTTGCTATTTCTCCTGGACAAGTACTCTTCATTCATCTCCCCTCATGGTGGCTTTTTCTTTCTTTCCTTCCTTCTTTCTTTCTTTCTTTCTTTCTTTCTTTCTTTCTTTCTTTCTTTCTTTCTTTCTTTCTTCTTCTTCTTCTTCTTCTTCTTCTTCTTCTTCTTCTTCTTCTTCTTCTTCTTCTCTTTCTTCTTTTTCTTTTCTTCTTCTTCCTCCCTCTCCTCCTGGTCTCTCCCCCCCCAACCAGCCCACTCCAAACCCACCTACCTCTAATCCTTCCAGTAATTGGCTGTAGCCAATTTTATTTCACCAATAGTTTTAAATCAAAGAACAAGGATTGCACAACAAAAGCTTGTAAACATGAAAGCCACTTGTAGGCCTAGACCTTTGGGTATAGAATTTAGCATTATAATATATAGCAATAGACCAAACCTCAATTCCAGATGATAATCCTAATTATAGATACCATATTTATAGTGAATTGACAACTGAGGACTCTTCATGGAGCAAAAGGGAGTCCACCGACATTTTCCTGTTAGCTTCTATTGCAAATGCTTTCCATATATGGAAAATAAATATTCCCTCTTTGAGAAACATATCTAGACATTCTTTATTAAATTATTTTATTTATTTGCATTCCAAATGTTGCCCTCTTTCCCAGTCCCCCCTTCCAGAGTTATTTATACCATCCTCCCTCTGCTTTGCCTCTGAGAGGGTGCTCCACCCACCCAGTCACCACACACACACACACACACACACACACACACACACACACACACACACACACACACACACACCAGCATCCTCCTTCTCTTGGGCATCAAGTCTCTACAGGATTGGGCATCCTCTCCCACCGGAGCCAGATGATGCAGTCCTCCGCTACATATGTGCCAGGGGCCATGGACAGTCTATGTGCTCTTTGGTTGGTGGTTTAGCCTCTGGGAACTCCCAGAGGTCCAGGTTAGATGATATTGCTGTTCTTCCTATGGAGGTACCATCCCCTTTAGCTCCTTCAATCCTTCCCCTAACTCTTCCATAGTGGTCTGAGACCTCAGTCCAATGGTTGGCTGACAGTATCTGCATTTGTCTCAGTCAGCTGCTGGTAGAGTCTCTCAGGGGACAGCCATGCTAGGCTCCTGTCTGCAAGCACAACATGGCCTCAGTAATAGTGTCAGGGTTTGGTGCCTATGCTTGGGATGGATCCCAAGTTGGGCCAGTCACTGGATGGCCTTTCATTCAGTCTCTGCTCCATTTTTGTCCCTGCATTTCCTTTTAGACAGGAACAATTCTGGGTCAAAATTTTTGAAGATGGGTGGGTAGCCCAATCTCTCCACTGGGGACCCTGTCTATCTACTAGAGGTGGTCTCTTCAGCTTCTATCATCCCCATTGAATCATGGGATCCTCTCACACCCCAAGTTTCTGGGACTTTCTAGAAGTTCTCTCTGACCCCCATCGCCACAGCTGCATATTTCCATTCATTCTCCTGGCCCTCTGGGCTTCTCTCCTGTCTTCCCCATACCTGATCTTCCCCCCCTTTCCCTTCCCACTTCCTTCTCCCACCCAGATCCCTCCTTCTCTCTGCCTCCTGTGATTATTTTGTTCCCCCTTCTAAGTGGGATTGAAGCATCCTCACTTAGGCCTTCTTTCTTGTTAAACTTCATACAATCTGTGAGTTGTATCTTGGGTATTCTATACTTTTTGGCTAATATCCACTTATCAATGAATATATATCATGCATGGGTCTGGGTTACCTCACTCAGGATAATATTTTCTAGTTCCATCAATTTACCTGCAAAATTCATGATGTCCTCGTTTTTAATAGCTGAATAATATTCCACTGTGTAGATGAACCACATTTTCTGTATCCATTCTTCAGTTGAGGGATATCTGGACTGTTTCCAGCTTCTGGCTATTATAAATAAGGCTACTATAAACATAGTAGAGCATGTGTCCTTGTGGTATGGTGGAGCATCTTTTGAGTATATGCCCAGGAGCGGTATAGTTGGGTCTTTAGGTAGAACTACTTCCAATTTTCTGAGGAACCAGATTGATTTCCAGAGTGGTTGTACCAATTTGCAATCCCACCAGCAATGGAGGAGTGTTCCTCTTTTTCTACATCCTTGCCAGAATGTGCTGTCACTTGAGTTTTTGATCTTAGCCATTCTGATTGGTGTAAGGTGGAATCTCAGGGTCATTAATTTGCATTTCCCTGATGACTGTGTAGTACCAGGAAGCATTCGTGAACTCCAAAAGACCAATCAGGAGCCAATCCAACACAATCGCACTAGGGTCTTTATTCACAAGCTCAGGCTTGGGCTTAACTCTCTGCTGAGCCACAAGATGGTTTCAATGAAGAAAAGTCCGAACACTCATCATGACAAAGTCTTATGGGAAATGGCAAGTAAGGGGTGAGTGTTTCTAGCCTGGCAAGCATCTAATTGGGGGAACTACTGTGGTCTTTAACATAATTGGCTGGTGCTGAGAGCCAAACCATAAACTTCTGCTTTCCTCCTGATGGGTGGTTGTTACACAGAGGCAGGCTTATAACGTGGAGGTGCAGATTTGATGGAGAATAACCTGGAGACTGTTAGAAGCAGGTCTTGTTGAGGGGTAGACTGGAAACTGGTGCTAGGTACCAGCCTATTAGTTAACTTGATTTCAACCTTAGATCAGGTTCTCTGAGATGAAGTCTGAACCCAAAAAATTTCATCTTTCACCTAAGGATGTTGAAGATCTCTTTAAGTGCTTCTTGCCATTGGAGATTCCTCTGTTGAGAATTCTCTGTTTAGTTCTGTACCCCAACTTTTAATTGGGTTATTGGGTTTTTGTTTTGTTTGTTTGTTTGTTTTTGGTTTTTGGTTTTGGTTTTTGGTTTTGGTTTTTTGTTTGTTTGGGCTTTTTTAGAATCTAACTTGTTGAGTTCTTTATATAGTTTGGATATTAGCCTTTGATTGGATGTAGGGTTAATAAAGCTCTTTCCCCAATCTTTAGGTTGTCCTTTTGTCCTATTAACTGTGTCCTTTGCCTAACAGAAGCTTTTCAGTTTTATGAGGTTCATTTGCCAGTTGTTAATCTTAGAGCCTGAGCCATTGGTGTTCTGTTCAGGAAAAATTTTCCCCTGTGCCAATGCATTCAAGGGTATTTCCCACTTTCTCTTCTTAGATTCAGTGTTTTATGTGGAGTTTTATGTGGAGGTCCTTGATCCACTTGGACTTGAGCTTTGTACCAGGTAATTAATATGAATCAATTTGCATTCTTCTACATGCAGCCCACCTGTTAGACCAGCATCACTTGTTGAAAATGCTTTTTTTTTCCACTGTATGATTTTTGGCTTCTTTGTCAAAGATCAACGGTCCACAGGTGTGTGGGTTTAATTCTAGATCTTCAGTTCTATTGATCAACCTGTCTGTCTCTGTACCAATGCCATGCAGTTTTCACCACTATAGCTCTGTAGCACAGCTTGAGGTCAGGGATGGTGATTTCCCCCAGAAGCTCTTTTATTGTTGAGAATTGTTTTCGCTATCCTGGGTTTTTTTGTTTTTCCATATGAAGTTGAGAATTGTTCATTCCATGTAAAGAATTGTGTTGGAATTTTGATGTGGATTACATTAAATCTGTAGATTGCTTTTGGTAAGTGTCCTGGCTGGTTTTGTGTGTCACTTGACACAAGCTGGAGTTATCACAGAGGAAGGAGCTTCGGTTGAAAAAAATGCCTCTATGAGATCCAGGTGTAAAGTATTTTCTCAATTACTGATCAAGGGGGAGGGCCCCTTGTGGGTGGTGCCATCCCTGGGCTGGTAGTCTTGAGTTCTATAAGAAAGCAAGCTGAGTAAGCCAGGAGAAGCAAGCCATTAAGTAACATCCCTCCATGGCCTCTGCATCAGCTCCTGCTTCCTGACCTGCTTGAGTTCCAGTCCTGACTTCCTTTGGTGATGAACAGCAGCATGGAAGTGTAAGCTGGATAAACCCTTTCCTCCCCAAGTTGCTTCTTGGTCATGATGTTTGTGCAGGAATAGAAACCCTGACTAAGACAGTAAGATAGCCATTTTTACTATGTTAATCCTACCGATCCATGAGATCTGATGTGTTCTTTGATTTCTTTCTTCAAGGACTTGACGTTCTTGTCATACAGATCTTTCAATTGCTTGGTTACAGTTACACCAAGGCAAATCATCTTTATGTGGTCCCAGTTCAAATAAAATTAAAGCAGGCTTTGGGGTTAGAGCATGACTTTCTCCTTCTCTAAACCTACTCATGCCTGTTAAAGGTAAATCCAAAATCTCTGTCTCATATCGGAAGAGCCACCTGGTATAAGACAGAGAAAAGCAAAAAATTAAGGGACTATTCTATTGCCACTAATCTCATAATCTTTTAGTTTTCATTTGACTCTTTAAAACGTTTCTTAAAGTATAAATAATATCTTAAAATCTGTAAAATTATATATATAAGCTTTCTCTTGTGATACTAGTAGTCATACAGAATACTAACTAATTCTAGAAATAAGCTTTATCTAGCTTCTGGTACGTGGTTTCAGGTTTGAATCAAAAGCAGGAAACTAGGAACAAGGTTTGTGTATCTCAGATGTGGTTAATAGATTGTGGTTCTCAAACTTTTCTGATCTCTCCTGAATATGGCATTTAAAATGTTTATGTATTCTACCTTTTTTTTTATTTAATTTTTTTGGATAGGTTATTTACATTTCCAATGTTTCCCCTTTTCTAGGTCTCCTCTTTGGAAACGCCCTATCACCTCCCCCTCCCTGCCTCTATGAGGGAATTCCACCTCCCACCCACCGGCCCACCCATTCCTGTATTCCCACCTTGACATTCCCCTTTACCCATTCCCATATTCCCACCTTGACGTTCCCCTTTACTGGGGCCTCTAAAACCCTCAGGACCAAGGGCCTCTCCTCTCCCTGATGGCGAACGAGGCCATCCTCTGCCACATATGTGGTCCGAACCATGGGTCCCTCCATGTGTATTCTTTGGTTGGTGGCCCAAACTCCAGGATGATGGGGGGGAGAGGAGGGTCAGGCCCATTAGCGCTGTTGCTCCCTCCATGGGGCTGCAAACTCCCTCAGCTCCTTCAGTCCTTTCTCCAACTCCTCCATCTGGGACCTCACTCTCAGTCCAGCAGTTACTGTGAAGTGAAACTTGGGCATTCTGAACTTTAGGGCTAATATCCGAGTATCAGTGAGTACATACCCTGTTCGTTCTTTTGTGACTGAGTTACCTCACTCAGGATGATATTTCAAGTTCCATCCATTTGCCTGCAAATTTCATTAAGTCATTGTTTTTAATAGCTGAGTAGTACTCCATTGTGTAGATGTACCACATTTTCTGTATCCATTGCTCTGTTGAGGGACACCTGGGTTGTTTCCAGCTTCTGGCTATTATAAATATGGCTGCTATGAACATAGTGGAGCATGTATCTTTATTACATGTTGGAGCATCTTCTGGGTATATGCCCAGGAGAAGTATAGTTGGGTCC
>JAPYYD010004069.1:0-13464 GCA_028551405.1 Uromys caudimaculatus | reverse complement strand
TAGAGATAGAGATAGAGATAGAGATAGAGATAGAGATAGAGATAGAGATAGAGATATCGTGGATCTTGATCATAACCCTCACCTTCTTCTTCCAGATTCCAAATATTCTCTCTGAAATTCCTGGTATCTTCCTCTCAAATCACTGTGAAGAGAATTTCTGAATTGTAGTTTTATTTCCACACAAACAGAAATATTATAAAAATGTGCTTTCAGTTAATGCGAGATATGGGGCTTCTTCAGATCATCCACAGCAACTACCACTTCTCTCATCATCCAGTGGGTTGTGGTTTTGACAGAATCAGATTGTTTTTTCAGTTGTGTAATATTTTGAATTCAGGGACCTTCTCAGGGTTGTATAATTTCTAGGTTATTGGGAGTATGTGTTGGCTGTTGGCTATTCGTTGGTGGTCCTGAGTCTTATTTATTCAGTGGGACATTGTGATTTGTTATTTTTATTACTCAAAGATGAAACAAGAAAAGATTCACCCCCATCCCTCTATAATTTTTCTCCCCAATCTCTATTTAGAGGTTTGAAACTATAAAAGCTGAAGTGGAAAAGTGTATAAGATAGAATAACTTATAAAATATCAGAGATAAGCTATACTTTGTATTTATTTCCCCATCATATCCAATTACTTTTTCCCATATATGTACATATGTGGGCTCATCCACAGGGCTTTGAGTACCTTACACCAGTGCCTATTGCTTTTAGGAAAAACTGACTTCAATGCCACACTAAGTAATCATGAATTATAGTCTACCAACAAAATCTGAAACCACAGAGCTAGCCAGAATATAAGAGTATAAACAAGGAAGCATCCTGACAGTTGTTCTTCTCTACTTCTGAGAATTATGCATGGAAGCATGAGCAACCAAAGAATGCTACTTTCAGTTGCTGTTTTTAGCCAGGTTACTGTTTATATGACTTTGTCATTCACCTTTGATCTGCAGAGGAACCATTCATTGTTGATTTCTGTAACTTTCCAGATTCTCCATAGCAGACTAATTCACTTTGACAACTTCCTGAAAGAAGAAAACTGACCCCCCCAATAAAAATACAAAACAAAACACCCACACCAACAAAAGATTCTCTAATTTTCTTTTTTTAGATTTATTTTTTTTAATTTCAAGGAGAAAACACTTATGGTACATGTTTTACAAAATGTTCTATTGATGTGAAGAGACACCATGAACATGGCAACCATTATAAAGGAAAGCATTAATCAGGACTTGATTACAGTGTTCGAGGTTTACGATTTGATCATCATGGTGGTTAGCATGGACACTTACAGATAGAGTGCTGGAGAAGGACATGAGAGTTCCAAATTCTAATCATCTTTTTCCAGAAAGAGACACTGGACTTGGTTTGAGCATTTGAAACATCAAAGCTCACCACCATTGACACTTCAACCAACAAGGTCACATTTTCTGTCACAAGGCCAACCTCTAAAACTCTCTCAAATAGTGACTCTCCCTAGTGATCATGCATACAAATATTACAGCCTGTATGTGCATGCATGAAAACATGCATGTTGTTTACATGGATGTGTGCAATAGTATTGGGGGGGGATTTCTACTTTCTGTTTTGCTCCCAAATAAATAGCAGGCATTTACTGCCTGTACAAGCCCATTTTAATTTTGGAAAAAGAGATACAGAGAACAGTCACTTTTATTAACATACTTCAAGCCTAAGTTAGGCAGGTTTTGTGCTAACTCATTGCAAGTTAAGTTAAGTTAGGAAGGATTAGACCTATTCAAACATGATTAGGCAGATAATAACAAGAAAATGCTGCATTACTTGCCATTTTGTGCAGGTTCTCTCTGGTCCATGTGTGTCCTCATGGCTGCTCAATCATTCCAACCTCATGCGGAACTTCTTGGATCACGTGGTTTCTCCACTCCTTCTCCTTGTGATCCTTCTCTATTCTCTTCCTTCTACTTAGGTGCCCTGACTAGTATCAGAAGCCATGCACTATTCTGTCTGCCCAGGTAATTGGCTGATCAGAGGTTTTATTAACCAGTCAGAAGTGACAGAAAACAATTTTTACATAACAAAAAGACTTGTTTGACTATGCCATAGTCTCAACTACTATCAGACATTTGGGATTACAAATGGACATCTGAATACAGAGTGAGCAAAAACATATCCCAAACTTTCACTTCTTAAATCTAATAAAAGGTTCTTTCTATATTATGAATAAACTATACACAATAATAACAATTATGAGAACTTGTCAATTAAAATTTTCATTCACAATGTCCATTCAATTTTCATTCACCAGCTGGGAAATGGTACTATCTTGACAAGTTTAGATTTCTTAAATTCTTTTCTATCAAAACTCACATTTTTAATCTAGGAATATCTTCTTAGATCTTAAAACCATTTTTTCAACCCTAAATAATTTAGGCTTGGTGGAGAGACTATACATACCTAGTCTTCAACCCCATCAGAGGCCTGAGAGAGAATAAATATTTCTTGAATATGCAGAAAGTACAAGTATATGCCAAAAGTACAAAAATGACAGAGACAGCTGACTGTCTTGACAATCATCAAAAATTTCTAAGAATCTTGGAAACATCTATCCCCTGCCTTATGGCTCAGAAGATGATAAATTTTTTCAAAGCAGAAATATTGAAGGTGTTGCCTACCTTGTCTTTACAATGATTGGCAGTCAATTTGCATGCATACTTTTTGTCCATTTTGGACAGAATTCTGTTTGTACTTGAGGCAAGGGAAATTTGTTTGCTTGTTACTGTTTGGTGTTGATTTTGTTTCTTTGCTTTTAGTTTTTCTTTTAAGTGTTGCTTGTCTGTTTGTTGGTTTATGTGTTTGTTTGGTTTTTGGATAGTAGCTAGCTGGCCACATTTGAAGGAACAACAAAACGGAGGATTTTCAATGCACATCATCTACTTTCAGCAGAAAGGTAGAAGTAGAATGAAGTAGCAGCTGCTGGGCACAGACATGGCATTGTCAAGAAAAGACTTTTATTAATAATATTTTTTTGGAATTTTTATTTACATTTCAAATGTTATCCCCTTTCCCAGTTCACCTCCCATTCCAGAAAGCCCCTATTCCATCCCCACTCACCCTGCTTCTATGAGGGTTTTACTCCACCCACCCACCCACTCCTGCCTCCCTGGCCATGAATTCCCCTACTGGGGCATCTATCAAGATGAAGAACCTCTCCTTCCATTGATGCCTGGCAAGGCCATCCACTGCTACATGTGCAGCTTGAGCCATGAGTCCCTCCATGTGTACTCCTTGGTTGGTGGCTTAGTCCCTGGGTCTCTGGGGGATCTGGTTGTTTGTTAATGTTTTTCTTCCTATGGGGTTGCAAGCCCCTTCAGCTCCTTCAGTCCTTTCTCTAACTCCTCTATTGAGGAACCCTTGCTCAATCTAATGGCTCACAATGAGGACTTGTCTCTGTATTTGTCAAGATGTGGCAGAGCCTATCAAGAGACAGCTATATCAGGCTCTTTTCAGCAAGCACTTCTTGGCATCCACAATGGTGTCTGGGTTTGGTGACTGTATATAGAATGGATCCCCAATTCTTTGATTTTTTTTTAAGACACTGTAACTATAGTATATCTTATTTGTTTTTCTCTAGATATCTCATATCTACTTAACTATGAAAACATCTAATAAAGCTAAATGAAGCTTATATTTGTAATTACTTAAAGTAATATTTGACATGATTAGTTTTATATGCTGATTACTAATGTGTGTTTCTTATTTATACTAAACTGTTTGTAAATAAGTGTTTAAAGAACTAGAATTTAACATATATTTTTAAGAGTTACATAGGTATAATACTTTAGAAAAAGTTGAAACATAAATGCATATGTTGTGACAAAATATAACCTTAAATTTGTATTAATATACAAAGTCTAAACCACTTCACTTATTGATGCTCTTTGTACTAAAGGTAGATTCAATAACCTATGCTTTAAGATATTATTGTTAAATCCATGCCTTTATCTCTCATTGTCTACCCACTTCCCATAGATAGGAGTAATAAGAGGAAAAAGGAAACAAGTAGACTGAAAGAAATCTCTGACTACAACCTCCCTTACCATGTTTCTTCCCGGGCCAAGAACATTAAAAATTCACCCATCAAAAGACCAAAACACCTGTACTCTTTTTAGAAATGAGGCATTGTTACCTTGAAATTGCTTCCTTCAGCAATAGGTGGATTTGGGGGTGTGGGTGGTGTACAGCATTCTTTTGATTGCCAAAAGAAAATCTGGGTATTGGCTACCCTTAAGAAAGCTAGCTGTAACATTTTGGTGAAAATGCTGAGAAAGAGGAACACTCCTCCAATGCTTGTGGAATTGCAAACTGGTACAACTGCTCCAGAAATCAATCTGGAGGTTTGAGAAATTTGGAAATAGATCTACTTGAAGAAGCAGCTATAGGACTCTGGGCATATACCCAAAAGATGCACCACTATGCCACAAAGGCACATGATCCACTGTGTTTATAACTGCCTTATTTATCACAGACAGAAGCTGGAAACAACCCAGATGTCCCTCAATGGATGAATGGGTACAGAAAATATGCTTTATTTTCACAATGGAATAATATTACACTATCAGCAAGGTATCTGAGACCCAAAAGGACATGCATGGTATGTACCAATTAATAAGTAAATAATACCCCAATAATACAGAATATCCACGATACAATCCACAGAACCCAAGAAGGTTAACAAGCCAAAGGGCCCAAGTAAGAATGCTTAAATCCCACATGGGAGGGAGAAGAAAGCAGAGGGCTGATGGAGGGAAGGAAATGAGTTGGAGATGGGAGGTGGAGAAGTAGGGGAGGAGGAGGGGTGAGGCAAAAGTTGAACATGATCAGGTATTGAGGGGGACAAGGAATGAAGCAACAAGTTCTAGCAGAATGAAAGGATAGATACAATCTTGGGAGGAGGGAAGTTAGGGGGACGCTCTAGAATGTACCAGAAACCTGGGAGATGAGAGAATCACAAGACACAAAGAGAGGGACCTTGGATGGAATGCTGAACAGTGTGGAAAGGTAACTTGTAGGATCCACCTCCAGTAAGAAGACAAAGTCTCAGGTAGAGGGATGAAGTTGTCATCCCATAGTTAAAAATTCTGATCCAAAATTGTTCTTGTGTAAAAGAACTGCAGGGACAAAAATGGAGAACAGATTGAGGAAAAGGAGGTCCAGGGACCCACTCAAATAGGGACCCATCTCTAGGGGAGGCTACAAGGCTTGACACTATTACTGATTCTATGATGTTCTTACAGAAAGGAGCATAGCATGACTGCTCAGTGAGAGGCCCAACAAGCAGCTGACTATGACAGAAGCAGATACACCCAACCAATGGTTTAAAGTCAGGGACTCTTTTGGTTGAACTAGGTAAAGACTGGAAAAAGTCGTCAAGGGCAAACCCATATGAAGACCAGCAGTCTCAACAAATCTAGACCCCAGAACTCTCAGACAATGAGTAACCAACCAGGCTGCATAAACTAGTTGGTCCAGAGTCCCAGAAACATACAGAAGAGTACTGTGTGGACCAGCTTCAATGAGAGAAGATTCACCTAACCTTTCATTGACTTGAGGCCCTGGGGAATGTGGAGGCCTAGGAGGATGGGAGGGAGTGTTGGAATGTGAGGACATCCTCTTGGAGTCAGGGGAGGAGAAATGGGATAAGGAAATTTCAGACTGCAGAAAGGGAGGGGTTTAATGACTGGACTGTTGAAAAAGAGATTATCAAGTTTTTAAAAAGGAAGAAAGGAAGGAGGAAGGACGTAATGAAGAAAGGAAGGAATGAAGGACAAAGGAAGGAAGGTTGAAAGAAAGAAAGAGAGAGAGAGAGAGAGAGAGAGGGAGGGAGGGAGGGAGGGAGGGAGGAAGGAAGAAAGAAAGCCAGTTGTAACATTTTTTGTCCAGTCTCTGTGTGGTAAGAACATTCAGAGATTAATAGAAGTCCTGATTGGAACAGTCTTAGAGGATTAGCCCACAGGCATCAGCAGCTTTGAAGCTATACTGGATGTAACTTTTGATCAAACAACTAATGTGGGAGTCAGAGGTTGGGTGTGTCAGAATAAATACATCTGAGCATCTCAGTATCCTTTTATCATCCCCAAGGGAGAATCTTGTCAGGGTCTCTTTCACTTCACTGTTGTCTGTAAACATGTAAACTTTCATAGGTAGTATATGTTTCTTCTTAGGATATGTGTATAGAAGGTGTGATGAGGAAAATTAGCTAATGATGATACTCTGCTTCCAGCAGGTCAGGCATACACCATTCTTTTATTAGTTTGTTTGGACTGTATAAACAAATGCTAATATAAATTAGTATCTATGCCATTTGAAAGGATGGCATAACAACTCTTGAGGATCTTGTAGCTAACAAGATTTATTGACTATGCTTAGCTAAGTCCTATTTGGAGAAATATTCCTGTCTCAGCAATTCTCAAAGCTGTTCCCATGAAGTGGGATCATCTTACCTGTTTTGTTGGTCTTCTGGTTTTCTGACATGGATGCAGTCAGGATCATCAGGAAGTTTCCCCTGATTAAATCTGATTTTTATTAGTTTTAAAGGAATCCTTAGCTTAGCTTATCCAGTGGAACAAATATTGAACATCTTCTCCAGTGTAATGTATTTCCTTCCTTCAATTATGAAGTTATAACCTATATACGCTCATCTTCATAATCAGCACTGTCTAAAATTCAGTACTTTAAAGCAGCTATTTTTCTGTCTCATTGACAATTAAATATTTTTAGTTAATAAAGCATTATTTAATCTATCTCTTGGGACGTTTATATCCCCATTTTGTTTTATGAGAATTTATTTTAAAGTTTTTTTTTTTTTAAGATTTCTCTACAATTACTTGTTTCGTGGACTAGCAGATATGTCAGAACATGTTTTTAACATAATGTCTAAAAACTGTTCTGTCCTATTGGATTCATAAGCTGAAGCATTATCAACCTCAAACTACCAAGGTATTACAAGATATCTATCATCTATAATCAATATGCAACCTCTGAATCAGCTTTTTAGAACTTAATACAAAATTGAGTTCTCATTGGAATTCAAAAGATGTATAAATGAAAAAAATGTATCAACATGTATTTATATTTTAAATTTTCAAACACTATAAAATGAGACATACAACTTATTGTACAAACTTGCTCTAAGGTGACTATATTAAACAGAATCTATATTTTTAACTCAGTATATTGCATCTCTATGGGTTGCCATTCTAATTTCCCAAAGTTGTTTTGACTTTTAAACTGGAATTAAATTTTTGTGGGATGTTTTTTATTAATCATTTTATTTGTTTATATTTCAAATGATATTCTTCTTCCCTGTCACCCCTCCACAAATCTCCATTTCATCCTCCGTCTCCCCCCTGCTCTATGAGGGTGCTCCTACAACCACTCACGCACTCCTGCCTCACCCCTCTAGTATCTCCCAATGCTGGGACATCTGGTCAGATAAGGCCATCCTCTGCTACATATGTATCTGGAGCCATTGCTCTCTCCATGTATACTCTTTGGTTGGTGGTTTAATCCACTGGAGGTCTCACAGATCCAGTTAGTTGATATTGTTCTTCGTATGGGGTTGCCATCCCCTTCAGTTCCTCAAGTCCTTTTCCCAGTTCTTCCATTGGGGTCCCCAGTCTCAGTCCAATGGTGGGCTGTGAGTATCTGATTTGGTCTTGGTCAGGTGCTGGTACACTTCAGGGAACAGCCATACCAAGCTCCTGTCAGCAAGTGCTTCTTGGCATTAGCAATAGTGTGTGTGTGTGGGGGGGGGGGGTTGTTGTCTACAGATGGGATGAATCACTATATGGGTTGGTTTCTTCATGGCCATTTCTTCAGTCTCCGTTCCATTTTTTGTCCCTGTCTTACCTTTGGACATGAACATTTCTGAGTTAACATATTGAGATGCTTGGGTGGCCCCATACCTCAACTGGTACACTGCCTATCTAATGGAGATGGTCTCTACAGATTGTATTTCCCTTTGGTAGGTATTTCTACTAAAATCAATCCCTTTGTATCCTGAGAGCCTCTCACTTCCCTGGATTTTCGGACTTTCTAGTGGCTGCACCAGTTCCTCATGCTCCGCTGCTACATATGTCTACTCGATTTCCTATCCCTCTGTACTTCTCTCCTGTCTTTTTAAAACCTGATCCTTCCCCGATTATTTCCTTCCCCCTCTTTTCTCCCCTAATTTCTCATGTCATCAACCTCCAGTATTATTTTGTTCCCTGTTCTATGTAGACTTGAAGCATCTACACTTTGGTCTTTCTTCTTCTAAAGCTCCATATGGTTTGTGGGTTGTATCATGGGTATTCTGAGATTTTAGGCTAATACTCACTTATTAGCGACTACGTACAAACTTTTTTGTTGTTCTTGAAAGTGGAATTATGTTTGTCTTGTTCTCTTCTTTTCATTTGTTATAAGAAGATCAATTTCTTGCTTTTACTTGGGTGTAGATTCCCTCCTTGTGTTGGAGATTTCCTTCTCTTATCCTCTGTAGTGCTGGATAAGTGGAAAGATATTATTTAAATTTGGTTTCATCATGGAATATCTTGATTTTTCCATCCATGGTAATTAAGAGTTTTGCTGGTTATAGCAGCCGAGGCTGGCATTTTTGTTTTCTTAGGGCTTGTATGACATCTGCTCAAAAATCTTCTGGATTTTAGAGTCTTTGTTGAGCACGCTGGTGTAATTCTGATAGGTCCACCTTTATGTGCTACTTTATCTTTTTGCCTTATAGGTTTCAATATTCTTTGTTTGTTCTATGCATTTGTTGTTTTGATTATCATGTGACTGGAGAAATTACTTTTTTTGGTCTAATCTAATTGGTGTTCTATAGGTTTCTTGCATGTTGATGGGCATATCTTTCTTTAGGTTAGGGAAGTTTTCTTCTATAATTTTGTTGAAGTTGTTTACTGGCCCTTGAGTTGGGAAACTTCACTCTCTTCTATGACTATTATTCTTAGGTTTGGTCTTTTCATTGTGTCCTGGATTTCTTGAATGTTTTGAGTTGGGAGTTTTTGTTTTTTGTACTTTCTTTGTCTGTTGTGTCAATTTCTACTGTGGTATCTTTATGTCTGAGATTTTCTCTTCTGTTTCTTGTGTTCTGTTGGTGATGGTTGCATTTGTGCCTCTTGGACTCTTTCCTAGGTTTTCCATCTCCAGTCTTGTCTCCTTTTGTATTTTCTTAAATGTTTCTATATCTGTTTTTAGATTCTCAGCTATTTTTCAATTCCTTCACCTGTTTGTTTATGTTTTCCTGTATTTCTTTAAGCAACATATGTGTTTCCTCTTTAAGAGTTTCTACTTGAGCCAGGCAGTGGTGGCACATGCCTTTAATCCCAGCACTTGGGAGGAAGAGACAGGTGAATTTCTGAGTTTGAGGCTAGCCTAGTCTATATAGTGAGTTCCAGGACAGCCTGGAACTACACGGAGAAACCCTGTCTCAAAAAAAAAAAAAAAGTTTCTACTTTTTTACCTGTGTTCTCCCATATTTCTTTATATGAATTATTTATATCCTTCTTAAAGTCCTCTATCATCCTCATGATTTGGAATTTTAGATATCAATCTTGTCTTTCAGTTGTGTTCTGGTAACCAGGTCTTGCTTTTGTGGGAGAGCAGGATTCTAATTTTACCAAGTAGCATTGATTTCTGTTGCTTATGTTCTTGCTCTTGCCTCTTGCCATTTAGTTATCTCTGGTGCTAACTGGCCTTGTGGTCTCTGACTAAAGCCTCTACCAGCTGTGAGCATGTGAACCTGTGGTCCTGTGATCCTGGTTGTGTCAGAACTCCTGAATATTCTTCTGTCTCTGTGATCCTGTTATCGTATGATCTTGGATTTGTCAGAACTCCTTGGCAAAAAGATGCCTCAGGTTGTGGGAAGAGTGTGTGAAGAGCCAGAGCCCAGGGCCTACTCCTGAATGCGGGTGAAAACCGGAAGATTAGTATGACCCTAGCTGGGCTGGTTACTCTATTCCATGTGTCTCAGAGGTCCCAGTTACATCACATATTACAGCAAGGTCTGGGGCCTCTGCTGTGATCCTGTAGCAGAACTTCTAGGGGTCAAGCTACCTGTGTGTATGGGCAAAGGAAGTGGAGAGCCAGAGCCGAAGGTCTGTTGCCAAATGCAAGTGTGAATAGAAGGTTGGAATTAAAATTTGTTGATGTAAGTTTATGTTCCATATTGGATTCATAGAACATTCTTTATTTTTATGTAAAGAATTCTCTAATTTCTTTTCCATGGCCTTCAACTTAGCATTTAATTTTTAATCTTTTCTCTCAATAAGTCTGTTTTATTCTGCCATCTCTTAAAGAAGATTTATAAAATTATAATCACTATTTAAAATGTAATTATATTTATGTTGACAGTAAAAAACATACAAACAAACAAACAAAACAAAAATAAACAAACAAAAACCATCCATGGGATCCAAATGCCCTCCATTACAGTGTTTTCTGGATTTTTAAAAATGTGGAAAATCTTTTCTTTATTAATCTTTCCAAATCCCCCCTTTCTATGGAGACTTTAATTTTCCTTTTTTCTCCTTTCTTTGAAGACTATTTTTTATATCTAAAGTCTGTATTTCTATGACTGTGTATGTTCTGTTTCTTTAGCCTTTATGTAACATTTAAAAAATTTATAATTATATTTTTCTCCTCCTCAGAATTTTATATGCAATTATTCATATATCTCCTTATTTATTATTGCTTTCTTTTATAAAAATTATTGGTTATTTTATTTACATATTAAATGTTAACCATCTTCCACGTTAAAGATCTTATCTTTCTCCCCCTGCTTTTATGACAGTGCTCCCTTCCCCACTGACTCCTCTTGCCTCAGTGACCCAGCATTCCCCTGTGCTGGGTCTTCAAGCCTCCACACGACCAAGGGTCTCCCCTCTATTGATGCTAGATAAGGTAGATATGCAACTGGTGGCATGGGTCCCTCCATGTATACTCTTTGTTTGGTGGTTAATCTCTCGGAGTCTGGTTGGTTGATATTGTTCTCCCTGTGGGGTTGATAACCCCTTCAACTACTTCAGTCCTTGCCTTAACTCCTCTATTGGGGTCCCTGCACTTAGTCGATAGTTGGGT
Source organism: Uromys caudimaculatus (assembly GCA_028551405.1). Taxonomy (NCBI): domain Eukaryota; kingdom Metazoa; phylum Chordata; class Mammalia; order Rodentia; family Muridae; genus Uromys; species Uromys caudimaculatus. The sequence continues at coordinate 2,354 of JAPYYD010004069.1, read as the reverse complement.
GCATTCATCTCTGCCTGTATTGGTCAGGCTTTGGCACAGCTACTCAGAGGACAGCCTTACCAGGTTCCTGTCAACAAGTATTTCTTGGCATCAGCAATATAGTCTGGGTTTGAAGGCTGCATATGGGATGGATCCATAGGGAGGGAAGTCTCTGAATGGCCATTCCTTCAGTCTCTGCTCCACTCTTTGACCTTCCATTTACTTTTGACAGGAGGAATTCTGGATTAATATTTTTGAGATGGGTGGGTAGACCCATCCCTCTTCAGAAGGCCATGCCTATCCATTGGATATGGACTCTACAGGCTCTATGTCCACCTTATTTTACATTTCGGAAATGTGTCTTCCATGTTGGATTATGGGAACTTCTTGGGTTCCTGGCATTTGGAACTTTCTAGTGACTACCCTCAGTTCCTCATAACCCACCACTAAACACGTCCATTCAATTTCCTGTACTTTTCCGCTGTCTCGTCCCACATCTGACCCTGCCATTCTTATTCAATCCCCATTCTCTCCCTTTCGATCCCTCCCTCCCTCTACCTACCGAGATTATTTTCTTCCTGATCTGTGTAGGATGCAAGCATCCATACTTTGGTCTTCCTATTTCTTGGGTTTTATATGGTCAGTGAGTTGTATGTATCCTGGGTATTCTGAGATAATTTTTTTTGGCAGTGTGATATCCACTTATCATCTAGTACGTACCATGAATGTTCTTTGTGACTAGGTTACTTCAGTCAGGATAATATTTTCTAGTTCCATCAATTTGAATTCAAAATCATGAAGTCATTGTTTTTAGTAGTTGAATAGTTCTCCATTGTGTGAATGCACCACATTTTCTGTATCCATTCCTCTGTTGAGGGACATCTGTGTTATTTCCTGCTTCTGGCTATTATAAATAAGGCTGCCTGGGCATTTTTCTTAGTGGAATTTGATTAATGAAGTTCTTAAAGTCCATGATCATTCTCCTGACATACAAAAGACAGTTAGGGAGGGTGAAAAAATCCTTCAAAAACTCTCTAGTCCACCCTTGGTCTGTGACTTCGTTTCTATTTACATGCCACCCATTGAGGCTGCAGCTGCTTCCCCTTCAGAGGTGTCTTCTCCTGCTTTTGAGGAGGGATCTTCAGGTCATAGAATCTATCCCTCCCTCAGGTCTTTTTATAAAAGATCTGCTGATGTTTTATTGCCAGACAAGGAAGTCTCCCTTGAGGAAATTGCTGCCAAGGATCATGACACTGACTGGCCATGTCATTTGTCATCTTTTCCCTCTAAACCCCCTCCATATGGTCATTCTCCCTTTTGTGCTCTGTTTCTTGATTCACCTGACATTCCTAATACCAGAGATTCAACCATAGGTTCAGTCAAGGTCACTCTCTCACAGTAAATTGCTTATCTAAGAGGTCTTCTTCAGCAGTGTAAGGAGCATCTGACACTTGTTAAAGAGTTGAGAGCTTTAGACTTAGAAATACAGGAACTCCCCCTTTCTCCTCTTGTGCTTCATGACCAGGGAGCCTCTGTGAGGCAAAAGGAGAATACTGCCTTTTCATCAAAAGCAAATGCAAAAACAAAACTGGCCTTCCCGGTGATGTGCAGCAAAACAAAGGAGAGCATTTTGGGTACCTATGATGGTCCACCTGAAGGTCAGAGTAACTAAGTGGGAGATTCACCCACAATAGAGCCACATAGCACAGGAGACACCTTTATGGACACTGAGGGGGAAGAGGGAGATGAAGAGGAGGAACCTGGAGCAGCCCCGGGGGAGGGAGCCAGGGAGAAAGCTATGGAGAGTGCCGAGGATATGGAGGATGAGGAAGCTGCCCTTGGCCAGCGGTACTGCCGCTTGAATTTCAAACACATTAAAGAGTTAAAGACTGCCGTTTCTGTCTATGGACCTGATAGCACCTTTCCCTGTGTCCATTGTGGAAACTTTAGGAGACCGGTGGCTTACACCCAAAGATTGGTACCTCTTAGCGAGAGCCACCTCGTCTAAGGGCGATTATTTCCTGTGGAAAACAGAATTTCAGAAAACTGCAGAGAGGTAGGTACACGAAATATCGAAAGTAAAAATTCCAAAATGCGGACTAGGGATAAGCTTCTTGGGTGAAGTCCCTATGACACCATTGAGCGACAAGCTTGCTTCCCTCCCAGCTTGCTGTCACAGATACGAAATGCTGGTGTAAAAGCTTGGAAGAGTCTCCCCCCCTAAGGGCTCTGCTACTATCTCCCTTGCCAAAATTCTACAAGGGCCAGATAAACCTTACATTGATTTTATTAGCTGCTTTACGGACACGGCAGAGAGATTCATGGGGAAAAATGAAAATGAAAGCGAATTTATTAAACATCTCGCTCTTGAAAAT
>JAPYYD010004068.1:0-13466 GCA_028551405.1 Uromys caudimaculatus | reverse complement strand
GCTGAGCGAGGTAACTCAGTCACAAAAGAAGGAACATGGTATGTACTCACTGATAAGCAGATATTACCCCAAAAGTTCCGAATGCCCAAGTTTCACTTAACAGTAACCACTGGACTGAGAGTGAGGTCTCAGATGGAGGAGTTGGAGAAAGGTCTGAAGGAGCTGAGGGAATTTGCAGCCCCATGGAGGGAGCAAGAGCATCAATGGGCCTGACCCCTTTCCCCCCAGTCGTCCTGGAGTTTGGACCACCAACCAAAGAATACACATCTATGGACCCATGGTTCGGACCACATATGTGGCAGAGGATGGCCTCGATGGCTATCAGGGAGAGAGGAGAGGCCCTTGGGCCTGAGGGTGTTAGAGGCCCCAGGGAATGTCAAGGTGGGAATATGGGGATGGGTGGACAGGTGGTGGGAGGTGGAATTCCCTCATGGAGGCGGGGATGGGGAGGGGATAGGGGGTTTCCAAAGAGGAGACCAAGAAAAGGGGAAACATTGGAACTGTAAATAAAGTATCAACAAAAATAAAAATAAAAAATTAGTCATCATGAAAAAAAAAACAAAAACAAAAACAAAAAAGACCCAGCTATAACACTCCCGGATATATACCCAAAAAATGCTCCACCATCCCACAAAGACATTTTCTGTTTTTGACCTGAGTTTGATCCATAGCATTCTCTTAGAGGAAGGAAAGAAATGACAACTGCAAATTATCCTCTGACATTCACATGTGTCTCATGGCAAATGTACACATGTGCATGTGCGCACACACACACACACAGAGAGAGAGAGAGAGAGAGAGAGAGAGAGAGAGAGAGAGAGAGAACTTGGTATGTGTGATCATAAGAATGTTGTAATCTTACTTTAGCCTTATCCTAGCTAAAATGATTCATCACAAATCAGAAAAGAAACGTTCCATTCATCTTATAGTAAGAAAAATGTATTGACACAAATTTCTTTGCTTATACAGAATGAAATGGGGCAGCTTCCCTTATTTTTCCTCTTGGAAGGACTCCAAGTTCATAGTTGAAGCTATTAAAAGCAAAGTAGATTTATTTTGGACTCTGAAAAATCTAGTCTTTTTGGTTGTAATCTATCTGTTTATTATCTATCTATCTATCTATCTATCTATCTATCTATCTATCTATCTATCTATCTATCTATCTATATCTATATTGAGTCAGGGTATTGAATATCCCAGACTGTCTGCAAACTCACTATGTAGCTGATGATTGCCTTAAACACCTTCCTCTCCTGCAGGACTTCTGCGTGCTAAGGCAAGCATCAGAAGCTTAGATTTTTTTCAAAATCTTCTTTATTTAAGGTTCTTAAAGGTTTTATCCTCCCTTCAGGTCCACTGAACCTAAGATGCAGGAAGCAAAGAAGATTAATAATAGAAAAAGGGTTTTATGGACCTGTTTAGAAGTAGTTCCTTGGATCTCTTCATTATCAAAATACCAATAGTCTAGTTCAATATCAAATACCAAACAGGGTGTCAGCAAAGCAGCTTGATCTAACCGAAACAGCAAGGCTCCACTGAATTGGCATGAGTCCTCAGAAGCAGCCAGAAGGAGCAAGAATACTATGAGTTTTTTGACAGATTTCTCTCTATGGCCTGAAGACCAGTGAAGGCCAACAAGACCAGTGAAGGCCAGCGAAACCAGTAAAGAAGTGCTGCAAGTTGTAGCAATGCAATAGTGTCCTCTCATTGATTGTGGGTTTCTATTTATGTTCTTTGTAAACATCACATGCTCTCTCAGGTGTCTGTTTTCAGCAAAATATCACATGGCCTCTCATAAGAGAGCTTCCTGAAAAACATCATGTGACACAACTGAGTTGATAGAGAAACCAAAAATTTCCACTTCAAAGCACTCTACCAACTGAGTTACATACAGCTTCTGATCACCAGCATACACACCCTTAGTTGTATGTTTCAAAATTTCTCCAAGATTGCAAGTCTTAGAGCATTTTAAGTGGAAAGCCACAGAGTTAGAGATATACTAGAAACTGTCTTGAGATTTAACTGCTGAAGTTGCCACTGTATTTTTTTCTGCTTTGCAGAATGGATTCTGGGAGATGTTGTCTGACACCCTAGTTTCTATGGACTATCAAAGTGCATGTACACATTGCATTTACCAGTTAACAAATGTTCTGTTCGTATAAACATGAGTTGTTTTCCCTTTTTTGGTAGTATTTTGACTTGAACATATACTTCCCAACTTGTCAGTCACATCTCCTTCAACTCCTAGTCTTGAAATAATCTCACTTCCCCAGTGCAACAAGCACCATATATCATCTTGAGCTCTGTCATCACGAGTTTAATAGCCATATTTCTTAGAGAGATATGCCTCAAACTCTGAAACTAACAATGTATAAAATGTGCATTTGAAATTATTATTCCTTTTAATGAATCATTAGTATATATGGGCTTAAAATTCAGTAATAATGTTTTAACATTTTAAAAAAAACCTGTGGAAAAAATAAATGCTTGAAGTCAAATATGGGAAAAATACCCATTTTATAAAAGAAAAACAGGCATTTTCCTTCTATGTCAATTACATATTTTATTCTCTTAATGTTTGACATTATCAAAAATTAGTTATTTCTCTATGTATTTACATCAAATAAATTTGCATACAGCAAAAATAGACAACATACACAAAACCATTTCTTTTTACAAAATTATATATTCAAGAAAAAAACCTAAGTTGAGAAGAAAAGGAAAAATTGCAAGCAGCAAATAGTTGGTATTTTGTATGCTTTTCTTCCTGAATACTGAGGCAAAGGAATCTGTATTTGAACAGTGCACTGAAAGCAAAAAATGTTGTAGCTGTTCCCACCCTTCTTCCTAAAAGATGACAATCTCTAAAGAAAGAGCTTGAAATAATTCACAGATGACCTTGCATACTCTATGAAAGCAGATTATAGGACCACTTTTACCACTAACTCATCCAAGTCTGAAATGTTGCCCTTTCCATAAAATACATTCCGCCAGTGAAAACACTGTGGGCTTTGACATCAGAGAATAATTGCATCAGGATTAAGTTTCCTTTTTTTTTTTTTGAACTCACACAACTTGGTAGCATTTTAAAAAATGAAAATAATGCAATTACTTCCATGTAATTGTTAGGAAGACTAAGTGAGAAAGAAAATAAAGACAGTATACTAGCTTCTAATACAAGCAATGAAATTAAAAAGCAGATGATGCTATTATTAGTATCAATGTTAGTATCACAAAGCCATCTTTATTAGTCCAACCAGAGTGAACCACATCTCTTTCAGAGAGTAATTGAATTCTATTTATTTGTTTATCTATTTATTTATTTTTATTTACTTATTGAATTTAAAAGAAAATAGGAGAATGAACCCCTCTCTCCTTTAAAACTCTTGATGACTGTCACATATATGATTTTTATGTTCTCTTGTAGAATGTAAACCATGTGAGGAAATTGCACTGGTCTCATTGACCCTGACTTCCTCTACAGTATCTATCACGTCTCCTACATAACAGCTGCTTACATGTGTTAAAGCTTGCAGAGGTGATTTACCCTCTCATCATGAGTGCATTCTTAGCAAGTGCTACACTTAGAGATGAAAAACTTTTTGAAGAGCATCAACATGCTAGTTCTTATTCTGAACTAGTATGAATGTTCTTGTTCTGAACATTCCTGAATTTCTCTGTGTCTTGGATTCTTCAAACAAAAAAATGTTATGTGGAATTATTTCCAATCTAACTGGAAATTCTAAAACAAGAAAAGAAAGAAAGGGGTTGAAGAGATAGCTTTTTGGGTCATGTGGTTTTTTCACAAGCATGATGGTCTGAGTGTACATCCACAGCAGCACTCAGGTAAAAAGCATGGCCCAGTGGTGTCCTACTATGATCTCAGAGCTAGTGAGCGGAGAGAGGAGGGTTTTAGCATTTAACTTGTTAGCCAGCCTAGGCAAAGTATACAACACAGACCAGTAAGAGACTCTGCTCCAAAAAAATTAAGGTTGAAAGCCATGCAAACAAACAACTGACATTGACTTCTGGCTTATGCGTAAATGCATACACTCAAATTACACGTATCCCCCAAATGGGGTTATAGAGGTGGAGAAAGGGCTACTTCTATATGACTTCTAAATTGCAGGAAAGCATACTCATCATTTAGAGGCTTTGAAACGAAATTTGGGAATGTGGAAGTTGAACTGTTAGTGTTCTACTATAGATAGACTTTGGTGACATGAATAGAATTTGAAGAATGAATAATCTATTAATGATCCATGCCATTCCTTAGTGCCTTCCTGTAAGTTAGCCCATATTGTGTTAACACATCTGATTCCTGTTGTAGCCTGTAGAGACCATAAAATTTCCCTTTGGTTGCTAAGCCTGACTGTGTTCATAGCCTCTAGTCTTTGTAACTCTGAAGGTGATGAGTCACCTATTAATATGTATCTTATCAGTAGCTGTGCATTTCACTGGTTTGAAAATGTTATTGGTTGCTTCATGGAATAACATAGGAGAGTCTTTTCTGAAAGAAAGATAATAAGAATTATCTTGCAATAATTACCTCTAACAGCAAGTTTCATTGCTGGAGGCTGATAATGCAGATCTACTTCCAATCTATAAAATCTATTTGAAAAGACAGTACAGATTGTATCTGCCTATAAAATTTTCACTAGGCCTAAATAAGGTCATCTCTGAAATTTAACCTTCAATGTCTTTAAAACCTGATATTTTCTCATTGATTAATTAAAATGCATTAAAGAAAAATACACTTCTGGCCTTGCTCTCCTTTAAGAAGCTAAAATAACTGATGATTCTCAGGGTGGGAAAGTAACCCAGAATTTAGTAGAATTAATGCTCTATAGTAATGTGTGATTTATTTGTAAACATCAATCAAATGAAGTAATGTGGTAAGCACCTTAAAGAGAGATGAAAGAAACATAAGTATACTAATTAGACTATTGTCAGAATCTCAGAATTTCTGATAGTATGCAGAAACCACTGAGTCTGAGAAATACTTACATATCAGACACAAATTTAAATTATAAACAATACAAGAAAACACAGTCAGCAATAACAACCAGAAGCACATATTTAACAGAAACTTAATTTTTAAGCTAAAATCAATTTAAAAGTCATTTTAATTTTTCAGTGTAGTCTGAATCACTTAAAAGTAAAAAGTTACACAGGCTGGCTAATTCTTAGTATTTCAGCCTCTAAATCCCAAACTAACAAATTAAGCTCATCTAAGAAAAGAGAAGATATGAGTGAACAAATCAATGAAAATACAAGGTCACAACAGGAGTGAGAAGGAAATTTTGAACACTTTAGGAGGAAATCTGTAAGATAATAGCTTCTTTAGAACAATTCAGATGCCAGGATCAGAGGTGAGGAGGACACAACATTTGTCCCAACACCAGGAGTAACTAAGATCAGCAGGATCCAGGGCAGGGACCCAGGAATTGCACCGGACCAGTGTCAGGGGTTCCTTCCTATCTGAGCTGGTGCCCTGAGCAGACCTTGGGCGGAACTCCATAGCCAGTCCCACAAAACCCAGAGGAAGCTCCACTCCCAGGTGCTTTAACACACCCAGGATCACAGGATCACAGGAGCTTGGTCACACCAGGATCTCTGGGTTCCAGAGGCAACTTGACTCACAGGAGCTCTGACACACCCAGGATCTCAGGATCACAGGATCAAAGAGATAGCTGGACTCTGGGGAGCTCTGACACAACCAAGATAACGGGAGGGACAGGCTCCAGTCAGAGACAGCTAGGGCAGGTAGCACTATAGATAATCAAATGGCAGGAGGCAAGCATAAGAATATTTGCAACAGAAACCAAGGTTATTGGCATCATCAGAACCCAATTGTCCTACCATAGAAAGTCGTGGACACACCACCACACTGGAAAAGCAAGATCTAGATTTAAAATCACTTCTCATGATGATGATAGAGGACTTCAAGAAGGACATGAACAACTCCCTTAAAGAAATATCGGAGAACACAGCTAAACAGGTAGAAGCCTTTAAAGTAGAAACACAAAAATCCCTTAAAGAATTACAGGAAAACACAATCAAACAGGCAAAGGAAATGAACAAAACCATCCAGGATCTAAAAAGGAAAATGCAAACAATAAAAAAATAACAAAGGGAGACAACCCTGGAGTTAGAAAACCTAAGAAAGAGATCAGAAGTCATTGACGCAAGCATCACCACCAGAACACAAGAGATAGGAGAGAGAATCTCAGGTGCATTAGATACCATAGAAAACATTGACACAATAGTCAAAGAAAATGCACAAAACAAAAAGCTCCTGACACAAAACATCCAGGAAATCCAGAACACAATCAGAAGACGAAACCTAAGGATAATAAGTATTGAAGAGAGCAAAGATTCCCAACTTAAAGGGCCAGTAAATATCTTCAACAAAATTATAGAAGAAAACTTCCCTAACCTAAAGGAGATGCCCACGAACATACAAGAAGGCTACAGAACTCCAAATAGATTGGAAAAGAAATTCCTCCCATCACATAATAATCAAAACATCAATTGCACTAAACAAAGAAAGAATATTAAAAGCAGTAAGGGAAAAATATCAAGTAACTTATAAAGGCAGACCTATCAGAATTACACCAGACTTCTCACCAGAGACTATGAAAGCTAGAAGATCCTGGGCAGATCTCATACAGACCCTAAGAGAACACAATGCCTGCCCAGGGTATTCTACCCAGTAAAATTCTCAATTACCATAGGCAGATAAAACATGATATTCCATGACAAAACCAAATTTACACAATATCTTTCCATAAATCCAGCCCTACAAGGGTAATAGATGGAAAACATCAACAGAGGAGGGAAACTACACCCTAGAAAAAAAAGAAAAATAACAGGAAGTAACAATCACTTTTCCTTAATATCTCCTAGCATCAGTGGACTCAATTTCCCAATAAAAAGACAGACTAACAGACTGGATAGGTAAACAGGACCCAACCTTTTGCTGCATATAGGAAATGCACCTCAGTGAAAATAATAGACACTACCTCAGAGTAGAAGGTTGGAAAACAATTTTCCAAGCAAATGGTCCCAATAAACAAGCTGGTGTAGCCATTCTAATATCAAATATACTCAACTTTCAGCTAAAAGTTATCAAAAAGATAAGGAAGGACACTTCATATTGATCAAAGAAAATTTCTACCAAGATGACCTCTCTATTCTGAACATCTATGCTCTAAAAATCACAGGCAGTATAATAATAATATATTTTTAAAATACACAAATATGGCTCAGTTCAGGGAGCTGACATATTCAGAAAGATATACAGGATCAAGGGATTGTTTTCTAAAGCATTTTTTAACAGTGATTGTAATTGAAATGATTATAATTTTATAGAATTTTACCAAAGTCTACTGGTATAATTTTATTTGTTGCTAATACTTTCAATTCTTTTATTTTCTACATCTGTGGTTTAACTATTAAAAAACTTAAATGTCCTGAAAAAAATCCACCCTTCATTCTTTACAGAAATAGTCACTACACAACTAGAAATATTTAAGGGGTAACTTCAGCAAGGGTTATAGGTATCTGATGAGTCTCAGTGTAATGACTTTGGGAAACACAAAGGATTGTTGCTCTTTTCTAAGAGTGAAGCTAACATAGCTTCAAGGGAGAAATTTGGAAATATTTTAATTTTATGTTTACATTAGGGAGATGAGTTCTGTATATTTTAGAAGACTAGTATTTATTTTCTCTGAATTTAGTCACGAGTTGTCAACGTATTTCTAGTTGAATGTGACAGAAGTAGTTTTCAAAGTCTACTGAAAACAAGTAACATTAAACTTGTGATTTATGAGTTTAGGTTATGTGTGCTATTTTGACTGAAGCGAACTTTCCTTTGTCACTTAAAATGAGAAAAAATGAATGGCCTATAAAACTGTAAGATTTGATCTGTTAGAAATAATTTCTAATTGCATAATATTTTTACAAAGTGATTTAATTTATTTTAATTATATTAATAGTGTAAAAGTATAAGATGATGACAATATTGGCTTCTAAAGTTTTAGCCTAGAAAATAGCACTTTAATTATTATAGAAATGTCTACAAGTAATTTCATAATTTATTAATTCTGTATTTAATTTTGACATATTCCTCACAATTCACCATTGTATATAATACTGTGATAGATATCCCACAGAACATATACATATTTATCAACATAAATTCCTAGAAATAAGTTTACTAGATAAAATTTTATGCACAGTTTACACTTTGTACTTGTTGGTAAACTGTTCATTAGAAACAATTTATTGATTTGTACTATTATATGGAACACTTCTCTAAAATTTTCTAACAATTAAATTTTATTATTAAAAAGAAAAGAAAAGAAAAATGTCAAAAAAAACCCCACCAATGTACATTTTAAAAAAAATCATTTTTAAAAAGGATATATCTTTCAAAAAAAAAAAAAAAAACAATTCAAACCTTCAAAATAAAATGGCTTTTATGTTACCTACTGCAAAGCTGATTATATATCACATAGTAGAATAATAATGCTTTAGCTTAACTATCTGGTCTATATAACAGCTTTTTTGGTATGGGGATATACAATAACACAAATTCCAATTTTTTCTTGAGCCTATATTATTTTCTTGTCCACATTTTTTGCTTCACTACTCACCCCAAAATAAATATTAAAACCATTCCCTAGTCTAGTTGCAGAGTTGTAGACAGTGTAACATAGATAAAAACAAAACCTGAGAATTCTAACCCTTATGTACGCCACAAGTATAGTTTGTTATCTTATCATTCACATACACACACACACACACACACATACACACACACACACACACACACACACACACACACACACACACACACACACACAGAGTAAAATCCATGAAATGGGGCCTAACCTGAAATTTGTCTATAAATTTTTATCTGAAGAAGATAAGACTTAATAGCAACAGATGGAATGCAATAGAAGCCAATTAAGAAAAGTTTACTTCAAATACCTAAGTCAAGAAATAATTACATATTTATCACAAATAGTCCACAAGTACTGTTTATTTTTTTATTTTTTTATTTTTTGGTTTTTTTCGAGACAGGGTTTCTCTGTGTAGCCCTGGCTGTCCTGGAACTCACTCTGTAGACCAGCCTGGCCTCGAACTCAGAAATCTGCCTGCCTCTGCCTCCCGAGTGCTGGGATTAAAAGCATGCACCACCACCACCAAGCACAAGTACTGTTTATTGACAGTATGAGAAATCATAGGAATAAAATTATGATTAAAGTTAAATGAAATGACTGTAAACAGAAACAAAAATCTTAAGAAATGTAGCACAATGTGGAGACGTGGCTCTTAAAGGTATTTTTAGTTACTGCAAACATTTAATATGAACATATTCTTTTTCGGAGAAGTACTCACTCTTTACAGATCAAATGGGCTAAAGTTAAAGTTCTAAGTTACTTTAATTCAAGATGTGTAGCATTGCCTTACCTTCATTCTCTGTTACTACAGACTGACATGGTAGCCTCTTACCACATATCTCAAGCCCCTGAAATGGAGTTTACATGACTGAAGAAATGGCTTAACAATGTACTTAATTTCAATTAATTTAAACTTAAGTATGTTTCAGTGGTTGGGGACAAAAACTGAGGCTTCTGTTCATTAAGAAGCTTTCATGTAGTTTATTATGCATTACTTCTGCCTTCCACAAATATAAGTCAAACTCTTCCTTGCAATGAATCATTTGTTGTCATACAAAAGTTTAAATGACAACCTGGTGGCATGGACCTGAAGCAGCTAAGGAAAAAGTATTACACATTGAAAGGTATGTCTGCACTATAGAGAAACTTCAGGGGTAGCACAAAACACATAAGACACTGACTCACAATTTAAAACAAGTAAAAATAAAGATGAACACGGGATCTAGCTCAGTGGCAGAGATCTCACCAGACCTTCCAGAGAATTCATTAAATTTTACACTTATATATAAGTTCCTAGATTCAACACAGTATCAAGCCTTCAACTCAAGGAAGAAGTTGGTATGTGGTATTTATAATCAACCTCTAGAGTCTCTTGTCTTGCAGCAGTGCCTCTATATTTAAACTATAATGTATAGATAAATAATACTAAAAAATAAAAGAGGGTTGGAAAAATAGCTCAGTAAGTAAAGTACTTCATGCACAAGCATGAGGACCTGAGTTTGGATAACAGCATGAAATTAAGTATGTACAGTGTGCATCTGCAATCCTAGCACTATGGAAGTTGAGATAGGAGCATCCCTAGATCCCAAATATCAGTTAGTCTTGCAAAATTTGTGAACTCCATCTTCAGTGAAAGATCCTTTCTCCAGAAATAGACACTAACAAAATACATGATGCCTACTTAAAAATGTTTGATGTCAAAGATGGGACTTAATAGCATAGAAGTTTATAAAACTTCATTAAGTAGCTAAAATTTTCTAATAGGTTGGAAAAATCTTCAAATTGTGGATGAAATTTACAAATTTACATTCAAAGTACCCCACTGTTTCAATTAATGTCTATTGTAGTTGTCCTTGTTCATTTTTGGCAGTCATGTTGGTCACACTTTTACAGGTATAACTTAAGACATTCCTAGGAGACACAATCTCATAGCATAATCCTCAATCCTCTGGCTCTTACAAACATTCCACCTCTTCTTACTCAATGTTTCCTGAGCCTTTAAAAGGTTTATCAATTTCTTTACCATAGAGTATCGTTGAGCCTTATTTTAGACTAAAGTTCACTTTGAATACACAGGAGAATAGATTATACAAACATTCCAGAATACTTCAGAATAAATGGAAGATATTTCTATCTGTTATTTAGATCTATAAAATGTACTACTGGTTCTGAAATGTTTATTATACACTTCATGTGTGAAAAATGTTGTATTAGACACTAAGAGTTTACCTGTAAAAAAGTAACATGTCTTCTGCATCAATGTGTGCATGTGTTTGTTTGTTTGTTTTGTTTTTTTAAGATTTCTTTTTTCTTCCATGTAGTTTTTTTTTTATATTTTTTGTGTTAAGAGGTGGATGATGCTCTGCCAATTTAATCAACTACTTTCAATGAAATCTTTTCTAAATGATCAATGATCAAATGAATAGTAAAAGCTAATAGTCGGTCAGTGTAAGATTTAGGAAAAAATACCCCCTCTCACTATGCACCCCTATTGCCTTTCCACACATACACAAATACATACTTTTTCTACAGTGTCAATAACATTCCTTCAGAAAATGGGTTCCAAATTGAATCCTCCAAGTCTCCAGTGGTTTCCATTTCTTTTAGCACAAAGTTCAAATGAAGCAGCCCCTCTTAAGGGAGCCTCCTCTTCTCTGTGGCAACTAAACTGTATTCCAGCTTATAGTAACTCTCTGCCTCCATAGAGATTTTGGTCTATTTTGGTGAGATGTTCTCAGCTCCAGCTCTGGTCCTTTTCACACTCACATTAAAATTTTATCTCAATTAATATTTATTTAAATAACCATGACCTATTTATACCTATCTTCCCATGGTTCTGATTTTGTTCATTTTTTAAATTGCCTTTGGATTTCATGAACAAATTTATCATTTTGGAAACACTTAATGACCTACTGAGTAGCAGACACTATCTAACTCTACTAAAACACATCAAGTATATTTTTACTGTTTAAAATATGTTCCCTCAAGCCTAGAGAATGGTAGTTTTCCAACAGTAGGTTTCCAATGTCTTTAATTCTTTATGCCATAAAGAATGTTTAGTAAGTGAGAGATTATTTGAGACCTGCCTTTTTCATTTGTTCAATGGGGTGTTCAAGTACCCTTCTGTTAGAGTTCCTTGATTTCATTGACTCACCTCTCTCCATTCTCTGTTCTGATTTTAGATGATACTTTTTGCAGAGAGAAAAACATCTTAAATATTAAAATCCAAATACCTCCTTTCTCAACACCCACACATAAGAATCTAGTCCCATGGCTCTATGCTTCTGCCTAGTTTCCAAATATTTGCCTGACTCTTCTTCATTCCCATAGCATCAACAGGATCCCATCCTAATCCTGTAATTCACTCTCAGTGATTTAAGTAAATCCTCACTGCTTTTATCCCCATGTTGTATCACACCAACCCCAAGAGTCATTCCAGCTGGATCCAAATAATTTTCTGTTCATACTCCTAGGTGCTGATAGCAAAGAAAAGTGAAGTTGTAACAGATATCGAGATGGTTTGGTTAAGTGATGTGCTTCATAAGTAGATAAGTTTTCAATAGCTATTCCATGTAATTAGACACCATGGAATTTAGTCTTGAAATCAGAAAAAATTCATCTTTTATTTCTATTACTATACTAACAACTGTCTACACCTACAATTTTAGTTTTTTAATTGTTTTACTTATTTACATTCCAAATGTTTCCCCTTTTCCCAGTCCCACCTCCAGGAGTTCTTCACCCTACCCCTTTGCATCTGAGAAGGTGCTTCCCCACCCACCCCACCAAACCCGCTCAGCCACCCATCCTCCCCCACCTTACAACCCCCTTATCTCCTGGGGCATCAAGTCTCTACAGTTTGAGGCACATCCTCTCCCACTGAGGAAAGACAAGGGAGCCCTCTGCAACAGATGTTGGTTGGTGGCTTAGTCTCTGGGAGCTCCCAGGGGTCCGGGTTAGTTGATACCTTTGGTCTTCCTATGGGGTTGCTATAAGCTTCAGTTCCTTCAATCCTCCCCTTAACTCTTCCATAGGGGTCCACAACCTCATTCCAATGGCTGGATGCAAACAATTTTAAAATGATATTTTCATCTTTGGCCAGTAGGGATGAAATATCATCTAATTATTCCTTAGTCTTTAGGAATTATGTAAAGGAATTATGAATGAATCACTTCAGAATTTACTTGATAAAATTTCTATGTGAAGTATGTATGAGGAAATAATAGAGTAACTACAAGGGTTTTTTAAAGATGTAAAGATGCTAAAAACTAAAAATGAATCTGAATGAATAACCTACTCTTATTTCAAAGGCTTTAGATGAGAAATTCACCACCATACACTGTTGGGAAAACATAATAACTACTTTCTTTTTCCTTGTCTTCTCATTTCATTTTAGGACTGTATGTTTTTCCTTACAGCCAACAGGTGTTGCTAACACAATAAGTGTAATGAATTAATAAACATCTATGCATCATTTCTGAGCACTAGGTAACAAAGAAAATGTAATTGCTAAGATTAGCTGGAAACATTCTATTCTTTAGTGGTACATTATTCTCTTTGATCATTTATAATTGACTTCATTTTCATTTAGAAATGTCAATACATATTTCTCCTTTGACCCATTGTCTAGATTTGAACAATAAATTACTAAAGTCTTTTTTTTTTCTTTATTTATTTATTTATTTATTTTTTTTATTTACATTTCCGATGATTCCCCTTTTCTTTGGAAACCCCATGTTCCCTCCCCCTCCCCGCCTCTGTGAGGGAATTCCTCCT
>JAPYYD010004067.1:0-13466 GCA_028551405.1 Uromys caudimaculatus | reverse complement strand
CCCTCCTGCAGATCTCTGTGTCAGTACTCCTTGAAGACCAGCTCTCTCTGAGAGGTGTTTGGGTTTGGGGAGCTGTCCCTCAGGGTCCACTCTGGGGTGCAGAATGGAATCAGAAGGATCTTGTCCCCAGCTGTCCCTTGTTTCCTATGCCCCAAAGGTTCTGTAAAGGTCTCTCTTGATCCAGAAGTGGTGGTTTTGCGTGTGCTCAAAGGTGTGTCAGCACTTCTGGGATTCTCTGTTCACGTGGAGCCTTGTGGCCCAGGCTGAGGTCCCCAGGCACCGGTGTAAATTGGAAAGTTCACAGTTTTTCTGTCCCCAAGTTCTCAGGCCCCGGATCCCTGCAGATCCGGGCGGGTCTGGGCGAGAGGTGCTGCTCCCCTCAACCCCACTCACGGCCCTTCCAAGTTCCTGTGAGGTTACCTTTCTATGGCGCTCGTTGGCTACCGACTCCTGGTGTCCCAGGCAGAGATTTCCCCCTTTCTACGGCGCTCGTTGGCTCCCGACTCCTCCATTATATCTTCTTGTTAGATTATCACCTTTATTAGTTTGTAGTGACCTAGTTTTTGGTTTGAAGTCTGCTTTTTCAGATACTACTGTAGCTCCCCTGATTTTTTTCAGTTTCTACTTGCTTAAAATGTCTTAAAAACTTGCTTAAAAATTTTTTAAGTTTTTTTCACATTAATCTTCTTTGCCAGTTACGTGTTCTTCTTGAAGAGAACAGTTTTGTTTTTTAATCCAGTTATTTAACCCATGTCTTTTCAACAAAATGAGTAAAAGCAGAAATATGTAGAAGGCATTTTGATAACATGAACAATTCAACAAAACATTAGTAAGTTCTTTACTAGGGCCTATTATATGTTTAGTCATGGGTTTTTCATTAGGTTTACCATACTAGGCATGAAATCAATCCTTGGACCAGGCCTCATACCTAATCCCTTGGTTATCCCTATAACAGCGTTAGCCACATTGTGCACCTATAGACATAGGTAGGCAGGTCAGTATTTTAGTGTGCAGGGTTCAGTGCTGGGAGAGAGACCATTGATGTCTTTTACCCAGAAACATGTATTTTTCTATCCCTTCTAATAATATTGTTTTCTTGGGTTGGAAGATTGTAGACTTTCATATAGTTTTTCATGTGCTACTTATTTTGGATAAGCCTTCTGCCACCTCCTCATTTCCCTATCCCCACTACCCATCCATGACAGATTTGTCCTCAATGAATGTGTTTACCCTTCTCTTTAGTCTGAAGTACTCCTTCCACCATCCTCTATAGAAATGGCTTAGTAGTAGTAAATTGTTTTTATAACGATAAATTTCACCTTCAATTTTTATAATATTTTTATTTTGTGTCTATGTGTGAATGTTTACATGTATGTATGTAATCCACATGTATACTTAGTGTCTGCAGAGGCTAGGAGAAGGCATCTGATCCCATGGAACTAGAGTTACAGATATTGTGAGCCTCCATGTAGGTGCTGTAAACTATTCTTTACTGTTTCTATGCTGTTTGTATCGTCTTTGAAGACCTGGTTACTTTTACAAGTAGACTTTTGAATTATTTTTCTGGCATTTTAACCATCTTAAAATTTATTGGTTGATTGATAGTATGTATCTGTGTGATAACATTTGTGTGGAAATTAGAGGACAGAAAACCATGTGGTTCCAGGGATCAAACTCAGGTCATCAGGTTTGGTGCCAAATTCCTTTACCC
This sequence comes from Uromys caudimaculatus, assembly GCA_028551405.1. Lineage (NCBI taxonomy): Eukaryota > Metazoa > Chordata > Mammalia > Rodentia > Muridae > Uromys > Uromys caudimaculatus. The sequence goes on along the minus strand of JAPYYD010004067.1, from coordinate 11,755 downwards.
ACTGAACCATCATACCAGCCAGTTCAATTTCATGTGTTTGGATTTAGTAATAGATAAGTTATGATCTCTCATAGGTATCATATTGTCTTGCTTTTTTCATAATTATGTTTTGTGTATTATGATTTGTACAATTATTGATAGGGATATTTCTCTGAGTTTATTTGGGGGTCTTCTGAGTGAGCAATTTTCTTTTGAGGGCTCAGTACTGCTTGGAGAGTGGCGAAAACAAATTTCTGTAACAGCTGTAGTACCAAACAAAGAAGGACACTTAAAATTTATTAAAGCCAACACAGTACCACTCCTGGGCATAGAATATAACATAACAAAAGTAATAGACAACTAGCTGTAAAGTTAGAGGTAACTAGGAGAACAATAAAAATAATAAATACATGGAACAAAGAGCAAGATTAAATAAAAGAACAGGAAAAAGAAATGAGATATGTTAGGAAGTGGTAGAGCAAAGATTGCCCAATAAGGAAAAAATGTTAAAAATGTTGATAAATGTAAGAGGAATAAGAAGTAAAAACAAAAGATTTAAAAGCATATGCTTTTAAAGTACTTATAGTATAATAGAAGTAAAAAGGAGATGCATAGTAGATAAAGCAACAAATACACACAACCCTCCCCCCAAGAAAACTACCTAGGGTCTATCTGATAGAGATGAATTTCAAATATCTTCAACTCAAAAATAAAATAAAATCTAAAACAAAATTAAGACAAAATATGCAATTGGCTTTACTCTGGGTCTCCTAATGGGTCTTCTAGGTAGAATAGTTTGTTAGTTGATGTTGGAGTCATTTGTCTTTTCTAATTTTAGGCTAGTGTTGGGTCTGGACTTGCTTTAGGGTCTGAAGTACAATAGAGTTGCCTTCACTTTAGGAATTTTCCTTCTTTGTATATCAAGAATCTCTTGGCCAGACTTAACCTGGCAGCTGTGGGTACGGTGGTTTCTAACTTTTCTAGAGGCTCTTTAGCTTGAACACAGTACAGTTACTAATGTCTGATAAATGGGGTATCTTCTGAATGCATGGGAAGTAAACATAGCATTGAGATTTGTACTGTGTTGGGCTGGAGAGATGGCTCAGCCATTAAAGACTAGGCTCACAACCAAATATATAAGAGATTTGTATTAAAGGTTCAGTCTCAGTGCTTTCTTATACAGTGTCAAATATTATATAGGAGGGAGGTGGCTGTGGAAATTGCAAGGTTAGATAAAATAACAGCATCATCCAGATTACCTTAACCAAACTTCAGAGTTCTTAGTCTCAATAGTGAACCACTTAGTAGATAGGTAGTCTCAGGAGTTCAGGCATCCACTAACTTCAGTCTCAGACCATCAATCTCCATTGTTTTCTTAAAGTAGTATTTTTTATCATGGAATGTGTGGCTACTGACCACTGTACTCTTCATTGCCTGACTCTCTAGCTCTCCCAAATTTCTTAAAATACCTTTCTGCATCATAATTGTTGTCTCACACCTAAGGGCTGTGGGAAGGCTATTGCCTGACTTTCTGAATTGTGATTATACCTTCATTTCAGACCCCTAGAGAAGCTTAGTCTCAACCAATAGACTAATTGTCAAGATGATATACAGGGACAGCCATCTGAGACAAGAAGAATACAAAATGGGCCTCTTTTCCAGTGTCTTATCAGATTTAAAATTGGATCCATGTCTTAGCAAGCATTGTGGACTTGGTCTATGTGAAAGACAGGCAGTCTCTTTTCTCTAGGGCCATCTGGCTTACCTTATGGATGAAGCTTCTGCCTTCTATCAGTGCTGGAGCCTCAACTGGAGCAGTGCATTGGCAATTTCTGCTGCTTAGCCTTTCTGTTTTCTTGTGTCTTTCAACTGTGGTTTGTGATTTTTTTAGTGCTCTTGCAATTATTTCCTCCTTGGAATAGAGCCTGACTTTTGTTAGCCTGACCTTTCTCATTTACCCTGTCCCGTGAAGGTGATTTCTGTTTCACCACAGAAATCTCAGTTTTTAAATAAACAACTCTGTACATTATCCTTTTTGTCAAGTTTTGTTTTTGAAATTTACTTAATAATAACTATATTTCTCTATTGAAGCAAGTTTAGCCAACAAAATACACTGTAGTTTTTTATATTCTTCTTTGGGCAGTTTAATTATTTTCAATATGTATGTAGTTTGACAGTCATGCTTTTTTTTTCCTACTGTTTTTAGGCAGAAGACCAAAAACTTTTAGATGAAAAGAAACAAGTTGAGATGCTTGCTGAAGAATTACAAGAAAAAGAACAAGAACTAACTTTCCTTTTGCAAACCAGAGAGGTTTGTTAAAGATGTATTTGTTTACAATGTTTTGTTAAGAAAATATAGATTTATAAAATATATTATGGTGTAGTTATTTGCTTTGTGAAGGATTTCCTTACAATCTTTTAAAAGTATGTGTTCCTATTATATTTAATGTGATAATGACTGATTTAAAATATACCAAGGAAACCTTCATACTGTAATGTGGGAGAGAAAGGTCAACATTTAAGAATCCGACTTATCAGGGGCTAGAGAGATGACTGAGTGGTTAAGAGCACTGACTGCTCTTCCAGAGAACATGAATTTCAGCAACCACATGGTGGCTCACAACCATCTGTAATGGGTCCAATGCCCTTTTCTGGTGTGTCTGAAGACAGCGATAGTGTACTCACATAAAATAAATAAAATCTTAAAAAAAAGAATTTGGCTTATGTATAATGTTATAGTTTATAATAATTCTGTTTCTTGATGTCTTTAGTACTTCTTGATACATTTAAATTTTAGCCCTTATTAAGCTGGATTCATATGATACTTTTTATAGTGCTTATATTTAAACTTAGCTTTTAATTTAAAGTATATTCATAGACCTATAAAAGATTTGTAACTGCTTTTTTATAATAGTAAGAACAATTAGTCTAGTAAGATACTTTTTGACCACACTAATATACTTTCCCTTACTAATATAAAATTTTAGTCCCAGTGTGGTGGTGGCACACTCTTTTATCCTAATATTCCATAGGCAGAGGCAGTTGGTCTCTGTGAGTTTAAGGCTATCCTGTTCTGAACAGAGTTCCAGCTAGCCAAGGCTATATGGTTAGAGTCTGTCTCAGGAAAACAAACAAAAAACAATTAACTAACAATAAGCAAAAGTAATATAAAATTTTAATTGGAATTAATTACTTGGTAGAATAAAATGGTTAAAAATCATGCATAAACTTTTGTCTGAGCTTTAGGATTGAATTTGTCATTAATTTTAAAAATTAAAGTGATTATTACATTGTATACTTAAATTTAAAATATTTAGTTGGACATGATATTTATATCTATATCTAATCCTAGTACTTTGGAGGGGAAGGCAGGAAAATCAAGTATTCAGAGTCAACCTCATTTTACATAGTGAGTTTGAGACCAGCCTGGGCTGAATGAGACCCTGTCTTAAAAATATTTTTTTAATACCTTGCCAAATTTTCTCTACTGTATTGCTTGATTACTTAGAGGAACCATATCTTTTTTAGTTTTTCTCTTTTTTTTGAGATTGTCTATAGAGTTCCTGCTTTTCTGGAACTCACTATGTAGACCAGGATAGCTTTGAACTTATAGAGCTCTACCTGCTTCTACCTCCCTACTTTCCAGGATTGTGCCACCATGCCTAGCCTAACTATGTCTTTTATATGAAAAAAAAACCTGATAGAACATCTGTCATGAATATATACATACATTTATTTTACAGAAAGAAGTTCATGATTTGGAAGCACAAGTAACTGCCACTAAAACAAGTGAACAGCATTATTTAAAACAGGTTGAAGAAATGAAAACTGAGCTTGAAAAAGAGAAGTATGTTTTTCACCTAACTTTATACAGTCTAATTACTAAGCTTTATGGTAAAAAATAAATAGTGTTTACTATTTATATCAGTGGATTTGAAATTGAGTTTTATTCCTACTTAACGATCAAAATGAAAGCCAGGCATGGTGGTGCACAAATGTAATGTCAGTATTCTGGAAGCTGGAGCAAGAGAATTATGACTATGCTTTGTAGTGAAAAGTTTTGTGTCAGGAAAGTTTGTATCATTTATGTAAAAGAATAAATAAGAAATTTAAATAATTTCATATCAGCATATAGTTTTATCATGGTGTTTATGAGCATTGGTTCAAGAAACACTGAACATACACAAATCTGTAGATACTCAAGTCCTATATACAAACAGCATAGTACTTGCATATAAACTATACATATCTTCTTTCGAGTAAGTTTTAACTCACTTCTAAACTACTTACAGTACTGAATATATATAACTTCTATGTAAATGATTGCTCTACTGTATTCAGGAAATAATGGCAAGAAGTTTATATGATCAGTCCAGACATATTTTCCTGAGCAGTTTCAATCTCTAGATGGATAAGCTCATGAATGTGGAATTTTAACATACAGAGGGTCTAATATTAATTTTGGGGAGGCATTTAGTTTCCCATAAAGATAATTATATGTGTTGATAAAAGTTCAATGTGAAAATTTATTTCTAGCGATATCCAAATATTCAATGGAGTAATTTCACTTATTCAGCAAGATTAGTTTGGTAATAATGATTTATCATGGGGAAAGAAGTAAATTTAAATGCATGTTGATGGTAAACATTATTTTTCCCTTTGATTGCTTCTAGGAATAGATAAAAATGGCAAGTAAAGTATTAGGTATGATGCTTCATGCCTGCAATTGTAACATTTGGGAGGCTGAGGAAGAAGGACTGCTGTGAGTTTGAGGCCAGCTTAGTCTACATCATGAGTCCCAAGCCTCACCCTTTTCTTGTAGCTCCATTCCCTCCTTCTGATATTCTGTCAACATTTTTTTTTCAGGAGACCTAGATAACATTCATTTATTAAAAATCCCCTTAAGAATGGAGTGGTTATTTATATTTTAGTACCAACTTATATTATTCTTGCTATATTTGCTCTTTAATCTCTCATTACTTAGGAAAAAAAACACCTCTATTTTCTCTGCTGAGGTTCCAATATTATTAAGTAGGAGGAAGCAGTAGATGCTTCTGAAATCATTGGTGTGTCACACTCTACAAATAGATACTGCCTTCAGCTAATAGCAACAATAGCTTGTCTTTCACTATGGAGCATTTGTGACTTTGTAAGAATGGTTGCATTTAATTACAACTAGTTCATGCTTCAAGGATTATTCTAATTAAAGTTTCAGAAGTTTGAAATAGAATATTAGATATAAAACAATTATGTGAAAGACGTGTGCTTCATATTTTTTAGAAGAAATGAGAGTATTGAGAATATACATAGAAATATGTATGACATATGAGATGTTAATATTGAAATTATATATATTTGAACAAATAATGTAATGAAGCAGCATGAAACTATAACTTTGCTTCATGAATTAATGGCCAATATTATTTATATCTTGCCTTTTCCTTACATTAAGATTATTTTGAATTAAATTTTATATATCTCATATTTAATTCTTTCTATATGATATGTTTTTTAAAATAGACTTAAGAATACTGAATTAACTGCAAGTTGTGACATGCTTTTGCTTGAGAACAAAAAATTGGTACAAGAAGCAAGTGATATGGCCCTAGAACTCAAGAAACATCAAGAAGATATCATTGTGAGTTGACAGAGTTATCAGTGACTTTGTTTTCTTACCTTCAAAATTAGAGGGACTTTAAAATATATGATCACTGAGTATCTTTTTAGCTTAAAAAGTTTTATTATTTCTGAGTTGATTTTTTTTGAGGAAAAGCTGCATACTATTCTGTGATATGATATTGGACAACAAAAAATAGAGACTACCAATATATGAAGTTAATAAAAATTTAAGCATTAACAGTTGTATTTAGTAACATTGTTTAGTCATAGATTTCTATGGAAGATATAATAATGAATAATGTCATTTTCTTTAAGAACATATGAATTAATATAAAAATAGTGTGCCAATATTTTAAGTAAAATAATACATCATATATTTTGATAATGTGATAAAGTGTTATTTGAGTTCATCAGTTCACTTTTGCTTTTATGGAGGAGAAGTTGTCAGAGAACAACATTGATTTTGGTCCTGGAAAGATGAATTATGAATTTTGTAGTTAATGATTTATGAAACATGAATAACGTATAAAAGCCTCAAAATACCACTCAAAATCAAACATTTTATTAACTGCTATATATTATTAGGATATCAATACAAGTCTATAAACCAGAATTATACAAATTAAATAGCTCACTGTATTAGTTTGCATTCTATTTCTGTGATAAAACACTATGAAAAAAGTAGCTTAGGGTCAAGGGAAGTAGGTTTGTGGAGCAAGTGCAACTGGGTAGAATGGGCCTAAAACAAGAATGAGGTCAAGAAATATACAAAACCCTGGAAATTTCATCTTGAGACCAAAATCTCGTCTTGAAATCAGCAGGAGTAAGGATGTATTCCCTCCCTATTCTTAGCCTGCATGCCCCAGGGCACATAACTTCACAACCCCCACCTCCGTCCTTCTTGGGGAAGTCACAGTAGCCTCTTAGTCAAATTACAAGTTTAAGCACCCAGAATCTCTCTTCCTACAAATAAAGCATTCCCAGCTCTTTAGCTCTAGCCCATAATGTACACTCTTCTTGAAAAACCCCTACCAACTCCCCAAGGTTTATATAGCCCTTGTTACCTCAGAATAAAAAGAGCTGCTGTTTATGGAATATCGTCTAGAAGAGCTGTTTTATGTGTCCCTCCCCATAAAAAGAACTCACAACTAATGGTGCCTGAATACCCTAAGGGCAGAAACAGAGCCAGGCCCATAGAGGTTTATTTGGCTTACATATCTCAAGCATAGTTCATCATGAAGGGAAGTCAAGGCAGGAGCTCAAGGCACTAACCTTGAAGTAGGAACTAAAGCAGAGGCCCTGGAGAAGTGCTCATTACCAGCTTGCCTCTTGGGGTTTGTACAACCCACTTTTTTTTTTTTTATAGACTCTAGGACACCTGCCCAAGGGCGGCACTGGGGTCAGTGGACTGAACCTCCCACATTAATCATCAGTGAAGAAAATATCTCACAGACTTGCCTAAAGGGCAATCTTATGGAGACCGTTTTTTGACTCTAACTTGTTTTAAATTGACCAAAAAATGATTAGCACACTCATAATTATTGCTTTTTTATATAATGAAATAAAATTTATGCTGACAGATGAAGGTTTTATATATTAATTTTACTTATATTTTTGTTGAAGAAAATTATTAACATAAGCATTGTTGATTATCTTTGTAGAACTGCAAAAAGCAAGAAGAAAGGATGTTGAAACAAATAGAAAATTTGGAAGAAAAAGAAATGCATTTAAGGCAAGAGTAATGAGTTTGTCTCAAAAAGAATTTTAGAATGTTTTTTTTATTGTTGGCTATTGTATAAAGTGAAAATATTAGGTATAGGTTAATGTTTTTAAATCCTGCCTAAAATAATTTATAGTTCAATAATTAAAAACAAAATTATTTATATTTAGTACTGAAACAGTATTATTTTATTATTTTAAAGCATTGTAAACCTAATTCTTTAAAGGTTAAAAAATTATACTAACTACATTTGGAAAATTTAGAATAAAAAATTTTAAAATTACTTTTAAATCATTACTAGTATATAATATTAGAATATTTATCTTTACTGTTTTAAAAATATATTTAACTCTTACTCATAACATATGTTCATATATTTTCATTTAGTATTTTCAGCATTATATTTCTTGATTTTTTAAATAATAATATATTTGTAACTGTAATAATCCTAACTTTATTTTAGGATATTTACTATTTTGCATTTTTTACTATTAACAATACTGAAGTAAACAAGGTACATGTGTATTTATTTTAAATTTGAGAGAATAACTTTTTTGAATTTATTAATAAGATCATAGAAATAATGATTCCAGTGACTTGGTAATTAACTGATTTCTAGTAATTTTTATTGATTGTAAATTGTGAAATACAGCCAAAATCATGTGAAAGCTCTGTTTCCAAAATGTTTCAATAGTTACCTGGTATCACTAATTTATTAATAATTAATTTAAAATATAAATAACAGTTTTCATGATTTGCTGTCATTACGTTTTGCATAAACGTTAGGAATTTTTGAAATTTGCCTATAACAATTTTTCTTTGTAAAATTATCTGCAAATATCTATTCTGTTTAATCTTTTAAGGGCTTTATTATTTACTGTTTACTTGAACATTAAAATAGCAATTATTTATTTTATTTATAGAATTTCTATAACTTGTTATAGAATATTTAGTTTTGGGCAATGTTTTTATAGAAGTTTTACATTTTTCTATTTGTTTTTCTTCTTGTGAATTTATACCATTGTTCTATATTTTTGTCTCCCTGAATTCATATCCTATTCTTTTTTTATTGTTCTTTTAAAATTTGTATACTGATATTTAGCTTTTCCATTTCTTTAAAATTATACAAACATTTGAATCATCAGTTACTTGCAACCACATTTATGAATTTATTACATGGTATTTTTATTTTATTTTGATATGGCATTTAAAATATTATTAGTAATTCTTTTAAATTTTTATATATTTTGACCATATTTACTCCTTTCTCTCAATTACTACTAGATCCACCTGGATCTCCTTATCTACTGAACTTCATGTCATCTTTTGTTTTCCTTTAAACCTATCTAGTCCAATTTGTGATGCCCAGATATTCATGTGTGGCTGGAATGTGACACTCTAAAAGAAAATTTACTGTTCTTTTCACAGCATCTATCAGTTGCCAATAGCTCCTAAACTAGGGATGGGACTTTGTGCCTACCTCTCCTGTTCATGCTGGGATTTTGTCTGACTTGAGCTTGCATAGGTCTTAGGCATGTTATCATAATCACTATGACTTCATATATGCAACTGCCCTGCTATGTCTGTTTCCCTGTTGTCATTCACCATCTCAGGTTTTTACTGTCTTTCTACTCCTTCTTCCATATGATTGTTAAGCCTGGTCAGAGGGTGTGTGATAGAGATGTCCCATTTAGTGCTGAGGACACTGTAGTCTCTTATTCCCCACACATTAATCAATCTTTAGACAGGAGCCATTCTGGGTTAAAAATTTGGAGATGAGTGGGTGGTCCCATGCCCCAACCAGGGGGCCCTGCCTAACCTCTGGATATGGTCTCTACAGGTTCTCCCTCCCCTTTGTTGGACATTTCAGCTAATCTTATCCCCGTTGGATCCTGGGAACCTCTTAATTTCCTGGCATCTGGGACTTTCTGGTGGCTACCCCCAGATCCCCATTCCCCATTGCTACACACCTCTGTTCAATTTCCTGACCCCTTGTATATTATCCCGATCTCCTTCCATATCTGATCCTGCCCTGCTTTTTTCCCCCTGTCCCTCTTCTTCCAAGTCCCTTCCACCCTCTACTTCTTGTGAGTATTTTGTTCCCCCTTCCAAGGACTGAAGTATCCACACTTTGGTCTTCCTTTTTCTTAGGCTTCATATGGTCTGTAAATTGTATCTTGAGTATTGTGAGCTTTTGGGCTAATATCCACTTATCAGTGAGTGCATACCATGTGTGTTCCTTTGTGATTGGGTTGCCTCACTCAAGATGATATTTTCAAGTTCCATCCATTTGCCTACGAATTTCATGAAGTCATTGTTTTTAATAGCTGAGTAGTACTCCATTGTGTAAATTACCACAATTTCTGTATCCGTTCTTCTATTGAGGGACATCTGGGTTGTTTCAAGCTTCTGGCTATTATAAATAAGGCTGCTATGAACATAGTGGAGCATGTGTCTTTGTTATATGTTGGAGTATCTTTTGGGTATATGCCCAGGAGTGTTATAACTGGGTCCTCAGGTATACTATGTCCAAATTTCTGAGGAACCACCAGACTGATTTCCAGAGTGGTTGTACCAGCTTGCAATCTCATCAACAATGGAGGAGATGTTCCTCTTTCTCCACATCCTCGCCAGCATCTGCTGTCACCTGCAGAACCCCAAATAGTTTGGACTAGAAAAGAAATTCTTCTCGACAAATAATAATCAAAACACCAAATGCACTAAACCAAGAAAGAATATTAAAAGCAGTAAGGTAAAAAGGTCAAGTAACATACAAAGGCAGACCTATCAGAATTACACCAGACTTCTCATCAGAGACTATGAAAGCCAGAAGATCCTGGGCAGATGTCATACAGACCCTAAGAGAACACAAATGCCAGCTCAGGCTACTGTACCCAGCAAAACTCTCAATTACCATAGATGGAGAAACCAAGGTATTCCATGACAAAACCAAATTTACACACTGTCTTTCCACAAATCCAGCCCTACAAAGGATAATAGATGGAAAACTCCAACACAAGGAGGAAGGAAAAAGCAAGAAAGTAATCTCTTGAAGAGCAGCCTGTGCGTTTGACCTCCGAGCCCTCTTCAGTTCCAATGGGTTGTTCTTAAATACTGTGTGCTTCTATTACTCCTGGAAAAATTGCCTGAGTCTTCTTCAAAGATAGAGTGGCTACTCTTTATCTTGGGGCTTCTTTAAGGCAACTACATTACTTGATGGGTCTTGTCTTCATCTTATTTCTGTATTTATTACTTAGTTTGGCTGAGTTAAGTCTGTATGTCTGCAATGGTTTTTATTCTACCTTCCCTTGTGTTTGATAGTTCAATGAAGAACCTTACTTCCTTTGTGACCAACAGGGAAAGCCATTGCTTTGACATCCACAGTGACAGTTGTTCTTTGTTGTATTTGTACTTTATAGTTTTTTTTTTTTTTTTAAATTAATCACACTAACTGGCAATGTTGTTGGCCTTTTTACAGCTTTACCAAATGCCTTACATTGTTGACTGTTTCGCAGCCTTACAAGATAACTACCTGTAGTTAAAGGAGACAGTGTTTGTTTTTACCTGTGGTCAGTCAGCCCTTGCTATTTATGAATTTAATTCTGTAATTTTTGCTCTTTGAGACCTGTCATAAGATATATTTTGTAATCATTATTTCTGCCCCATAGGGTTTTCCAGATATTAAATGGGGGTGATATTAAAATAACTTTTACCTGGGATTTGAAATAAATGTGGTATTTTCATTAAAAAAAAAAAAAAAAGGTAATCTCTCAACAAACCAAAAAAGAAGATAGCCACACAAACATAATTCCACCTCTAACAACAAAAATAACTAGAAGCAACAATCACTGGTCCTTAATGTTTCTTAACATCAATGGACTCAATTCCCCAATAAAAAAACAGACTAACAGACTGGATACATAAGCAGGACCCAGAGGAGTCGGTAGAGCGCCATAGAAAGGCAGAAACCTCTGTCTGCGCCGCCAGGAGTCGGTAGCCATCGAGAACCGGAGAGGGGTACCCGCACAGGAGCCTGGAAAGATCGTGAGTGGGGTTGAGGGGAGCAGCACCTCTCGCCCAGTCCTGCCCGGATCTGCCGGGATCCGGGGCCTGAGAACCCGGGGACAGAAAAACTGTGAACTTTCCAATTTACACCGGTGCCCAGGGACCTCAGCCTGGGCCACAAGGCTCCACGTGAACAGAGAATCCCAGAAGTGCTGACACACCTTTGAGCACACGCAAAACCACCACTTCTGGATCAAGAGAGACCTTTACAGAACCTTTGGGGCATAGGAAACAAGGGACAGCTGGGGACAAGATCCTTCTGATTCCATTCTGCACCCCAGAGCGGACCCTGAGGGACAGCTCCCCAAACCCAAACACCTCTCAGAGAGAGCTGGTCTTCAAGGAGTACTGACACAGAGATCTGCAGGAGGG
>JAPYYD010004066.1:0-13466 GCA_028551405.1 Uromys caudimaculatus | reverse complement strand
GAATAGGACATTGATATAAGTTTATAGCTAAATAGAGTTAGCCTTTAATTCATTATGGTTGATTGTTTTTTTTTTATTTCCTTTTAATATTTTAGAATTTTTATAAGAGTTGTTGCTTTTTGGGGATGTTGTTTTTTGGCTCCTGATACCTGTTCTTGTGCTGCTATGGATTCACTCTAATGCCCGATTAGCCGGCGTCGGGTGTTGGGGTGGCCCCATGGTGGTATAGGAATATTACCTTTCTTACTAACATCTTTGTAGGGATTTTGCCGTTTGTAGATTTTGTTTTTCAGGAATGGTCACAGTCCATCAACATCTGGCATTGCCTCGAATTACAGTCGCCTGGCTTCCAATCTCATGACCTAGAGACTCAGACTAATTTCCCCTCGGTAACATAAGACACTAAGGAATTGTCATTTGACTCAAACAGCTGTCTTTCCCCAAAGGACAATGGACTCATTCCCAGGCCTTGGTGTGAGTACCTTAAAGAACTCACAGTCAGTTACCCAAAGGATTGTTGAGAGGTATTCCTCAGGGACGGGCAACTTCCCAATTGCATTGATCAACCTAAGACAGAGAGTCCTGAGAATGACATGACTACTCAAAAACGGGTAAGACAATGACAAGATGGGACGACCTAAGACAGAGGGTACCTAAAAAAAATAATAACAATACCTTTCACTGATGCCTGCGCCATTGTCCAAGCCAGACTAGGGGCTTTGACAATTCCTTAAGAGGTCCGATTGGCCTTATTCATATATAAAAAAAAAGGGGGAGATGTTGGGAGCTGCCACCCCCCAGATGCTGAGACCTCTATAGGTCATGAGAAAATGAAGCCAAGAAGAACTTGAAAATAGACTATACAGTTTAGACCATACAAGTCTAGGAACTGGAAAATATTATGACTGTTCCGAGAGCTGAAGGTGAAGCCATGGAGACCACAAGGACAGGCTGTTTTCGTAAAAGAACATCTGGGTCACTGTGACTGCTGGCTGAGCCCACCCCCTCCCCATCACCTTACACCCCCTGCTTCTCCCTGCCTCTGAGTTTTCCCCTTTTCGAATATTGTATAAAAGTAGTTGAGTTTTGAAAATAAACGAGACCTTGACAAAGAGCTTGCTTGGTCTCGTTCTTCTCTCTCGCCCATTCTCTCCCACAGGTCATGGGGTCTCCCCGGGTATCCCTCCAATAACTGGTCCCGCAGGTCGGGGCATATAATTCAAAATTAAAAACAAAATAGCCTTTTGTGTTTTAAATCTGTTCAATCTCAATAAGATGTACAAAGCACAATGAATGTGCTTTGTTGCTTTGGTTTATTCTCATTCTTATATCTTTGGCAATAGGTCTTTCAGTTGCAAGATTCACAAAAATTCTGCATTATCACACTTTTTCATTCTGTAAAACGCTATCATTCAAAAACAGTATACATATTTAAAAATATCTCAGGATTCATAGTAGGGAAAGGGCATGAAATACATATTCTGGAAGTTAGATCATGATTTCTATAAGTACATTTTAGTTTTAGTTTCTTTCTACTATGGTAATAAAATACTCAGACTGCAGGGAGGAAGGATACACTCTAGCTTACAGTTGAAGGAGCATTGGTGGGTAATCCAAAACTCCTGTTTCGTTCACAGAACACAGAAGCAGGCAGTGAATGTGTATGCATGCTAGAGCTCAGCCTACACTTTACTTCCACACAGTTTGGGGTCCCCTGACCAAGGAATGACATGGCCCATAGTAGACAGGTCTTCCAGCCTCAGTCAAGGCATTGGACTTAGTCCCATAGACATACCCACAGACCTATCTCCAAGGTGATTCCAGACCCTGACAAGCTGACCATCAATGTCAACTAGTATAAACCACATATATAGTGATGTAAATATAGTGGATAGTTTATGGATTATTTATCAAAAAAGTATATTTTACATAAAGTTCACTTAAATTTTCTTCATGATATTAAAAATGAAAATACTGTTAAAATATAATTGAAAATACATAGAATAAAGGGTGTGATTATATTTACTGAAGGTTGTGGTTTTGTTTGAAAATTAAGGTTACCTCCAATTCAAATCATGTGTACTTGAATGAGATCATTTCCCTAAAATTGTAATTAAATCTCTGATAAAAACACAGGAATGAGCAAAAATTCAAAAGAAAGCAAGGGCCATCAGAACACCTACTGCTAAGATGTTGGAACACAGACACAATTACAAGAATCTAGACTAAGAACGATTTCTCTAGACATCAGCAAATAATATATCTTACATGCTGCATGATGTCTCTCCTGAAGTGTCTGCCTTTCTGTCTGTCTTTCAATCTATCTGCCTGTCTGTAAATCTTTATGAATTATAAGAAATATGGAACTATTTGGGCAGAGGGATCAGAAGAAAGGAAATATGGCAAAGGTAGCAGTGCCAACTACAAGCAAAGTACAATGGCATACAGGCTTGAAAATGCCCCCAGAGACTCGTTGCCTGATGTGCTACTTTATAAGTGTGATTAGTAGTAATAATTGCTGTGGGGGGACACTGAGCATTGCCATCACCACATATTATTAGTTATAGTATGTAACGTGGGCCTAACCCATGTTACTTACCAATGGATAGTTAAGCCCAGTCTAACAATGAAAAGTTCATAAAAACAAGAGAATAAGGCTAAGGGAGGGACCAGCTACCTGTTCCTACACACCCACCCATTCCTACCCACTCATTCCTAATATAATGAGGGGCAAGGAAATAAACCATTGTTTTCTAGAGACCTTGAGATACAGAATAAAGACAAAAGATAATGGCAGATTTTTGTTATAACAAACCACAAAGAAGAAAATGATAATAGAATTTATCTCTTTATTTTTATATAGGACAAATCAACATTTTATTGGAAATAGATATTTTTTCATGCAATATGTCCCGGTTATAATTTCCCCTCTCTCTATTGCACCCAGTTCCTCCCCACCTGGATCTACTTCTTTTCTGTTTCTTTTTTTTTTTTTTTTCTTTTTATCTCATCTGTATTTATCTTTTAAAGCAGAATGTGATTGGGCGCTATTTCCATTCACAAGCCTTGTGTTACAAGACCTAGGGAAACTTAGGGTTTTGTTCTCAATACTTTGGAAAACAAGTCACTTGGGGAATTCCTCTGTCAAATTGTTTTAACTTGTGTTTACTTCTAAGACTAGTACATGCAGAATTAACTACAGGGAATGAAAAAATTTTTAAGATGAAACTTAAGCCATCTTAATTTGGTCTACTAAGGATTCCAGCTGGACAGCTAAACACTTCAGACCACAAAGTTAACATTAACACTAGGTTACATTACGTCTTACAACAAACGTCCTATCAACCTCTTGAGTCAAACCTATATAGTATCACAGTATCATATAGAAATTTTATCTTCCCCTTAGTTTTCATACCACACAGATGTTTCTCATGAGGAAAAGATAAGCTTCTAAGAAACAATTTGATGGAGAAATCCCATGTAGAGCTGTGTGTTCCAAGATATCTCTCTCTCTCTCTCTCTCTCTCTCTCTCTCTCTCTCTCTCTCTTCATAATGTCTGGCTATGGGTCTCTATATTTGTTCCCATTTGCTGCCAGAGGAAGCATGTCTGATGAGCGCTGAATAAGGCATTTATCTATGAATATAGTAAAATACCATTAGGAGTCATTTTATCAATACCCCTTGTTTTTATGAACAGAAGTATTCAGTTTTACCCTAGGTCTCTGGGCTATCTAATCTCTGATACTGGATTACCCAAGCAGTGTTGGGTATGGGTTCCATCTTTGTGGAGATTGGCTTAAATCAAATTAGACATTGGTTGGTTACTCCCACAAGGTTTGTGCCACCATTGCCTTAGCATATATTACAGGTAGGACAGATTAAAGAATTTGTGACTGGGTTTGTGTTTGCATTTCTCTAAAATGCAGAGTGCCTTCCTATACCTAAGGTATTAGAATATAGGAGTGAAGGCTCTATGTAGGCGCCAGCTTGACCTCTCCATGTTCAATGAGTTGTTGTGGATATTGTCTTCAGCAATGGGCCCTTGCTGTCAGTTTGCAGAGAGCAACATATTGTCTTGGCAACAGCCTGGGTTGTTTGGGGATTTCTATGGCCCACTTTGGCTAACAACACAGTTGGTTGTAACTCTGTCCTGGTATTGGAAGCTTCATTTGGTGACAAGTTATGGTCACTTGGGACTCTGTCACCATCGCTATTTGAAGACTTCATTAGGAGTACCTTCATACAATTTAGGAAGTTCCCACTGCACTAGGTTTCAATTTTCAAAACATGTTTTAATATTTATTTTTAAGTGTGTGTGTGTGTGTGTGTGTGTGTGTGTGTGTACAGCTGCCTGTAGTTCAGAGCCTTTGGATCCCTTGAACTAGAGTTCTAGGATGGTGGGAGCCACCTGACATAGGTCCAAGGAACAGAACCTTGGCATTCTAGAACAGGAAGTACTCTTAGCCACCTGAGTTATCTCATCTGCTTCCCAAATATATGATTCGTTGGTGTTCTGGCATTAATGAAAGACAGAAATCTTCAAGAAAAGCCGTAATTTCTAGACTGGAGTAACAGAAACAAATCCACACCAAAGATATAATAATAAGAGTAAGAATAAAATTGAATCAAGAAGATTTAAGAGCAGCCCACCTCATCCTAAAAAACTCAGACCCTTACAAAGGAAGGGCAACTTCTGTTGCAATGTCTTGCTTCCTAGGAACACAATGGGGGCCAAAGCTGGCAAAATGCCACCTTTGGATGATTAGAGAAATCTGCCATTAGCTGGGCTTCCTCCATATCCAGAGATTGTGTCTTTCAGAAGTAAACATTTTAGTAGAGCATATTTCCTCACAAATGATCTCTCCCAAGGAATTTTAAGAGGCTGCTTGAATTCAGTTTATCAGAGGAGGAGGGTGTGGAGTGAAAGGAGCATGAGTTAATGAAATGTCACATAGGGAGGAGATCTAAACAGAACAGACTGTTTTCCATTTCCACAAAACACTAATGAAGTGCAAATGGCAAGATTAAAGCCAAATTTTAGCTTTAACATGGTTCGCATGTAAAACTTCACTAGTGTCTTAAGTTCAGTGCCTTTGCAGAAAGAAAACAAAACCAAAGCAACCAAACAATGATGAAGCAAGGACAACACAGAAGCTGGGCTGTCAGGCAGTAAAGCACTTGCAGCGCAATTGTGAAAAGCTGAGTTTAGATCCTCATAATACAGATCAAAGCAGAAAGCTGCAATACACATCTGTAATTCCCACTCTTGGGCAGAAGAGGCAGGAGAGGGGATCTATGGAGCACTTCACACTCAATTAGTGAGCTCTAGTTTCAGCCAGAGAACCTATTCCAAATCTTACTGTGGACTAGAGGAATACTCACATGCACACATGGGAACAGGTACACACACACACACACACACACACACACACACACACACACACACACCACGTGGCTGAAGGAAAAAAGTATCCAAAGATAGTTTGTGTGTGCTGAGATAATTAAAAACAGTGATAAAGTACAATAATTATTACAGATGTTACAGTGTTACAAGGACACTAAATGTTTGCCATGTGGTTGTACAAGAGGCTAAGCATGCAGAAAATAGCAGTATGAACACAGAAGAAACAACAGGTGGGTGAAATGAGGTTACTTTAGGACTTGGTTACTTAGACAATGATCTGGAACTGAGCAGATTTAACAATTGATTCTAGAACTGAACAGATTCTCAGTCTCTCCTGCTGAAAATCAGTGACATAATCATCAATCCAAAGCATTCCCCTTTGACGTGTAGTAGAAACAGAATAGAAAATGCACAGATGTAGCACAACCCTGAGGTTGGGCTAATGGCTCCATGATTAACCACTTGCACAAGCATAAGGAGTGGAGGTTTATGTCCAGGTCCCACATAAAAGCCAGATGAGCTTGGAACTCGTCCATAAACCCAGCCTTGGTATGTAGAGATAGAGACAGATAAGTAAGAGAAGACATGATGGCCAGCTCTGAATTTGCTGGAGAGACCCCGAACTGATGAATAAGGTGTAATATTCCTTACAAGGATTATTCCTGGCATTAACCTTGGGCTTCTACCTGCTGATATGCACATGGGAGTACACACACACACACACACACACACAAACACACACACAGACACACACCCCACATACACACACAGACACACACAAACACATACACACACACAAAGACACACACAGACACATACAGAAACCCACATAGACACAGACACACAGACACAGACACAGACACACACACACACACACACACACAGACACACACACAGATACAGACACACACACACACACACACACACACACACACACACACACACACAAAGAAACAAGGAATCTATCATTAATATCCCAGTGAAGCTACCAAGTGATACAAGTGAATTCGCTAACCAGATCTGATGTACAATAGCAGGTGTAGTAGATGTGCAGCTTTAGGGCTGGGTATTGATAAAGACTTGTGAGATTTTTTTCAGTGTGAAGTTGAAATCCCTCCATCAAGTTACCATCAGATGCACAGCTTTAGGGCTGGATATTGATAAACACTTGTGAGATTTTTTTTCAGTGTGAAGTTGAAATCCCTCCATCAAGTTACCATTAAGTCAGGGATCATATGTATATTATATATATATTAAAAACAAAATACATCATTGGAATGATTTCAACTAAAAAAAGTAAAAGACTCGTGTCTTATAATTGTGGCTCCATTCATTTGTTCCAAGGTACTATGCTAAAGCAAGATTTGTAAAAATAAAATAGGCAAAATTTCTGAGAAATAGATTATCAGCAGGAAATATGAAAATATCTCATCAGGTATCAGTTTATGAACTCTGAATGTTTGATATTTTAACCTGAATAGTTATCCATACTCAGATAATTAGCAGCTTGCACAAACATCTTTCTTTATCTTGATGTCATTCAATTCTGCACATGTTGGCATTTTTCTAAAAACGCTGAAAAATTATAGTTAAAGTATTTTATATATATAAATACCAAAAGTTCTGGAATTCAACTTTGGACATGTTAATATATTATTCAACCTAACAATATGTCCCCAAAGCAGAGCACAACAAATGAACAAAGAAAACATGTCAAAAGGATTAAATGCAGAAAATACTTGATTATTTTGACCCTAGAAGTGTGAATCGAACTATGAAATCATTGAGTTTCTTCATCCAGTTTCATAGAGTCAATAATCCTGGCATTTTAATATGAGGTGTTCCTTTCTGCCTTTAAGGATGGAACATGTTGAAAATATGTTTTCACATTCTTGGAAATTTATTTCATACCGTATGTTTCATGTTGTATAGGACCTGTTGCTGAAGTTATAGCATATTGTGAGCCTCCTGATATGGGTGGTAGGAGCCTAACTTGGATCTGGAAGACCAGCCAGCATGGTTATCCGTGGCATTATGTCTCCAACCACTCAGCTTCCCTTTCAGCTAGCTCGAACTAGCCACGGGTCTGTATTATGAAAGATGGGTAGACATAACTTTCTATCTGCACACCGTACTCTAATGCCAACACTGAAAGCAAACTTGTTATAAACAAATAGTAACTTTAAATTGCATGTATCCAGGCTACCATTCCTTGGCAATAGCAAAATCTGGAAGATGAAGTATGTCTACCCAAAACTGCCACTGAGTGAGTGGGTTATACGATCTGTTTGGACATTCATTGCAGCAGACCAGTCTCTGCACACACACACTCATGTGTACTTGCACACACATAAACAGTTTTAGTAAAATACATGACAAATTAAGGTTTTAATTTTATGTATGTATTTTAATTTCAACTATATAGTAATGTATTTTCCATTTTTACCTGACAAAATTGGCTGCCTTATATGCAAATATTTATGTTGTTTGAATTTAGAATATGTTTCTGCATAAATAAATAAATCACTGTGGAACTAGATGGTCTTAGTTTCAAGACTTGGGGGTTTGAGTTACAGTTATACTTGCTTACACAAAAATATATAAAGAGCATTTAGAATATTAAATATCCTCAAACACTTGGCATAAGTAAATTAGAATTTAGATTTTTTTGTTTTAACAAGAAGAGAATAAAATCAGAAATGCAGTATTTTAATGGTTTAGGCAAATTGTCTTCAATTTTCTACTAGTAAAATAAAGACCGTATGAATGGCAATAATAATTGTTGAGATTTTTCTTTTTTTAAATGAACTCTTTGATTTGCAGTATCTCAAAAGGTAGGGGTCTGGTTGAAATGCCATTTCCCCCTGGTGCTTCTATTTCTTTATAGAAGCTTTATACATTCTGAGAGCATAGGCAGATTCAAATCTAAAAGATACCAACAACCACATTTTGTCTGTTGGAAAACGCAGAACCCTAACCCTGATTATTCAAGGTGGCCCCTCACTATAATGCAGTTATAGCTATCAGACATCTCAAGATCTTCATTAACCAACTGTGGACACTACATAGTAAGTCTTAAACATAAAATTTAACTTTCTAGTGTTTCTTTGTTTTGTTGAAGTGATTTTAAATGACATAACAGTAGAAATTTTTGCAAATTTAAATAATTCTATGAAAGAAATCTACTCAGAGGACTTAGTTGTAGAGACAAAATTGGAGCCATCCTTGCAATTTCATGTTGACTATTCAATGTAGCAAGACTTTATAGATGATACTGTTGCTTAAACTTGAAAGGTTTTCTCTAAATAGTGTGTATTTGCTTTCCTTGAAGACTCATAGCTATAAAATGCACACTTTGCTCTATTGTACATTCAGAAGACAATTAGTACTTACTCATTTTTGATTTTTGTCTCTATCTAGATTCTGCCTAAATTAAATGAATAGTAAACAAACAAACAAATTTTCAAATTGAGGCAGCTACAAAGAAATATTTACCCTAACAAAAATATCAAAAATCTTTAATTGCATGCATTTAATACCTCTGTTTATGATCACAGAGCAATCACCTAATTGCAATGTGGAAAGCTCTTCCTCCTTTCCCTAGTTTTGAACATTTCAGTTATGGAATATTTCCATACTCTCCAGTGGTCTATCAAAAGCAAGAAGACACAGTGAGGCATGAGTGTGCACTATGGCTGTAACTTAGCAATCAGGACAGCAAGGTCTTTGTACCACCCAAAATAAAAACTAAGGTCTCTGAAGTGATCAGACTAAAAACTACATGCATTTTCTGCATGCATTTACCAAAGGCAAAGTGTCCTTATCCATATCATGTGCCTCGTCAATCAGCACTTGCATAGAATAAACAAACTAGACATCCATTGTTGGTTTCTATTTTGAGCTTCCTCGGCTCTGTTTGATGTCTACATCCTCTGTCCATTATTCTTGTTTGCTTCTTTCTCCTATAACATACCCTACTTCTCTCAGTCCCTTTCCACCTCCCCCCATCCAGATCCACCCCCTTTCTGTCTCTCATTAAAAGGCAAACTGGCCTCTAAAGGATAAATAGAATAAAATGTAAGAGGAAACAAAAATGAACACATAAGAATAGAACAGAACAAATGGAAGAAAGTGAGTTCAAGAAAAAGCAGATAGAACAGCTACAGATGCATAGACCTCCTTGTTTGCACACTCAGGAACCACATAAAAACAATAAACTGAAAGACATAAAGTATATTCATAGGACCTATAGGATAGAAAGAGAAAAATATAAAATTAATTTACCTTAAATTTAAACAATAAGATAAAGTTTTTAAAAAGCCCAACATGCCATCATGTGACAAGATACCTCCAAAGATGCTGTTGAATTTGTTTTCTGTTGTCAACCTACTGCTGGGCATGCAGCCTATCCTTAAGAGCAGTTTGTTTCCCAGTGCGACTCCCTTGGAGAAAACCAAATTTTCATTTGCAAGTGGTTGTCAATGAGAGAGAGTTTCTGAACTATGGTTGGGAACATGTGTTCACTTCTCCTTTCAGCTCGAGGGCCCCAGCTGGTGTAGATCCCTGCATGCTCTCTGTGCATGTTCCCATAGTCTCTCTAAATTACTATATGCATTGATCCTGTTGACTTAGAGGACCCTGCTTCCTGGGTGTCCTCCATCCCCTCTGGTGCTTACATTCTTTCTGCTTTCTCTTTCTTGGGATTCCCTAAGCTCTGAGATGAGGGATTTCATGGGGACATCTCATTTAGGAGTGAGTATTCCAAGGTCTCTCATGCTCTGCATAATATTTGGCCATGGGTCTCTGTATTTGTTCGCATCTGCTGCAGGAGGAAGCTTGTCTGTTGATGGCTAAGCAAGGTGCTGATTTATTACCATACAAGAATGCTATTAGGAGTCATGGTATTGTTTGTTCTTTTAATAGAAAAGAGTCATTTTCTTTTATTCTATGTGCCTGAACTATCTAGTCTTTGGTTCTTTGTTGTCCAAACAGTGTTGGGTATGGATTCCATTTTGTGAAGTGGGGTTTAACTTAAATTAGATATTGGTTGATTACTCTCACAAGCTTTGTGCTACCACTGCATTAGCTTATCTTGTAGGAAGGATATCATTGTAAATAAAAAAAAAATTGTGACTGGACTGATGCTTACACTTCTCTTTCAGTAGCATTCAGAGTGCCTATACCAAAAAATGCTACCACATAGGGGTGAAGACTCTGTGTGGGTACTAGATTCATTTCTTTATGTTCAATTAGTTCTGTAAGAGTTGTCTTTAGCAATAGAACCTTGCTGTCATTTTGTGGAGAGCAACCTATAATCAGTTGTGAAGAGCAAGAGACTGAATTGTTTGCAAATTCCCATAGGAGCCCTTTGGCCAACAACTAAATTGGGCACAACCCATTCTTAGAAGTGGAAGCTTCATTTGGTGACAAAAGATGAGCAGTTGGGGTTCTATTTCTTCATTATTTGGCTATTTCATATAGGAAACTTATATATTGGGTTTATAGACTATCCTCAAATGGCCCTAAATTTTATCTATCCTTCCCAGTATTTTCTTCCTCACAAAATTATTCTCCATCCCTCCCCACTTGATGCCCAGATTCCAGTTCCCCCACCTATCCATAACTATATTGCTTCACTATTCTAAAAGGATCTACCTTTCCTTCATCGTACCTTACTACATATCCAACCTCTGTGGTTCTATGATTATGCTTGGTGATCATTGACTTAACAACTAATAACCACATATAAATGAATACATATCAAATTCTGTTTCTGGGATAACTCACTCAGAATTAAGTTCCATCCACAGCTGAGTGATATCCCATTGTATAAATATACCATATACTCTTTATCTATTCTTTTTAGGGACATCTAGGTTGTTTCCAGTTTCTGGCTATTATGAATAGAGCAACAATGAATATGGTTGAGCAAGTGTCCCTGTGTGAAATGTACTTTGGGAATACGCCCAAGTGGGGTATAGCTGGATCTTTAAGTGTATCGATTTAATCAATTACTTTATGATTCTGCAACAAGGCATGAAAGCACATAAAAGGATAACCCTGGGAACAAACACAAAATGCACTGGAAAACCAAAAGTAAAGAGACTATAAACAAGACCAACAATGCCTGACATGTCTTGTGAGAAAATCGACATCCTTTATTACTCTATCATGATCAGTGTCCTTATGGGATCCTTTGAAAACTTTTTGTACCCTTAGGATCTGTGCAAGATACTTGAACTTTTCAAGTCATTGTCTTGGCAAGGTTTTGAGGACGAAATCCTTGTTATAATTCTCATCTTTTCTGAGGAGAAAGTCGCTAAGGTCCTTATGCATCTCAGCCACCTGATCTGGTCACCATTAGGTTGTCATCTGTCCTACACCTTTAGCCTGTCTCTCCTCTCTCTTCTTACCTTCACCTCTCCTCTTATCACTCTTACAGAACAGGAAGCCTGAGCCATGAGCGCCTATGGCTCTGTGCTGACATATCTTGCCTTTTGCTTTTTTCCTATTATTTCTGCCATTGATGGTCATGACACATCAGCACTTATTTGCTTTGTGGAATAAGTCCTTATTCTCTTATGTCTTCTTTTGTCATTTTCCTTTGTTTATAACCATTCAAATATTATGTATATATATATATGTATATATAATTATATATAATTATATCTTAGTAAATGTTGGTATGTGTTCAGTAGACATTCAATAAAGCAAAATATAAAAAAGAAATTTAAAAATTCAACAGCATTTTGTCATAAAGTTATAAAACTGTAAAAAATAGCAACTAATCAAGACAGCAAACCCAGATGAGGAGCTTCTGGGAAAATGCCTTTGAAGTGATTCTGGAAGTGAGATTGGGTGCAGGGGTACCAAGAAGAGCTGTACATTTTGGTTTTGAAAGTGTATCTTAACTGGCTTGTCTGATATATCTGTTTTCAAGTTACCATGGGAAGTTGCAGGAGAGAGGGCTCAGCTATAAGAGCACTTGCTTACAGTTTTCCTGAGGACCTGAGTTTCTTTTCTAGCATTCACATTGAGCAGCCCACAAACACCTGTAACTCCAGCACCAAGGGATCCTGTGCCCTCTTGTGGCCTCTGTGAGTACATGTTTGCATGTGTGCATGTATGTACATACACACACACACACACACACACACACACACACACACACACACACACTTCTAAGAAAGTACTTCCTATTTGTTTTCTGAGTTTCACTGTTTTGTTCTAAACTAGGAAAAATGCTTATTTAAAGGAGATATAATCAATTATGTTACTAGGTCTATGAATTTCCCTCTGAGAAATAGGTTTCATCATAGCTAATAACTATCCATTGTTAAATCACAATATGTAATTGTCACTTGTCACTTGTGCTTGGTCTTTATATATTTGCTGATTTAATTAACTAAGGAGTTCAACTTTCTGTAAATATAGTCTCTTTCCTGTGTTTTCTAGGTATGAAGACTTCAATGCAGTTTCAAAGTGAGGCTACTCTATTCCTCACTAAATGTTTCTCATTCTGAGATTGCAAAGTGAATAGCAAAGTGTGGGGGCAGTGGTCTGTGACAGGCAATCTGACACCTGGTTGAGCAAAGGCTGAAAATTCTGGGAGACCCCGTGAAATATTCACAAGGGACCGAATTATATTTTTAGCCAATGCTCCTGGAAGACTCCTGTAAAATCAGCCACAGCTCTCACAACCCCTGTATAGAGAGAGGCCTGCCATGTGAGATTTGTCACGTAGAAAGCAGCCCTGACCCCTCCCATAAGCAAATGTGGCACTAGAGAGCCCCCAGACCTAGCCAATAGAAAGTATCGATTGCCAAGCCCCTGCCCCCTCTCCAAGCAGTATAATAGATTGCTGTAAGGAGCGGTTAGAATATTCGCCATCACTAGATGGCGCTGTTGTTCTAAGGCAACTTGCGGATAGCCCGCGAAACCCGAAATGCATCATGGGTGTACACATATAATCACCGCCCATTCCCGGGGCACACCGACCAATGGAGTGCACGCTGCCCCGGGACTATATAACGCCGCCATGTTGGCCCCCGCGCGGTTCTC
>JAPYYD010004065.1:0-13467 GCA_028551405.1 Uromys caudimaculatus | reverse complement strand
AGGAACACTCCTCCACTCTTGGTGGGATTGCAAGTTGGTACAACCACTCTGGAAATCAGTTTGGCGGACCCTCAGAAAAATGAACATAATACTATCTGAGGACCCAGCTATACCACTCCTCGGCATATACCCAGAAGATGCTCCAACATGTAATAAAGACACATGCTCCACTATGTTCATAGCAGCCATATTTATAATAGCCAGAAGCTGGAAACAACCCAGTTGTCCCTCATCAGAGGAATGGATACAGAAAATGTAGTACATTTACACAATGGAATACTACTCAGCTATTAAAAACAATAACTTAATGAAATTTGCAGGCAAATGGATGGAACCTTAAAATATCCTGAGCAGGTAACTCAGTCACAAAAGAACGACCATGGTATGTACTCACTGATAAGTGGATATTAGCCCAAAAGTTTAGAATGCCCAAGTTCCACTTTACAGTAACTGCTGGACTGAGAGTGAGGTCCCAAATGGAGGAGGTAGAGAAAGGATTGAAGGAGCTGAGGGAGTTTGCAGCCCCATGGAGGGAGCAACAGTGTCAACGGGCCTGAGCCCCGCACCCCCCCTTAGTCGTCCTAGAGTTTGGACCACCAACCAATGAATACACATTGAGGCACCCATGGTTCGGACCACATATGTGGCAGAGGATGGCCTTGTTGTCCATCAGGGAGAGGAGAGGCCCTTGGGCCTGAGGGTGTTAGAGGCCCCAGTAAAGGGGAATATCAAGGTGGGAATATGGGAATGGGTGGGTGGATGGGTGGGAGGTGGAATTCCCCCATAGAGGCGGGGAGGGGGTGGGATAGGGGGTTTTCAAAGAGGACACCTAGAAAAGGGGGAACATTGGAAATGTAAATAAAGCATCAAAAAATAAAAATAAAAAAAGATCAGGCTGCCCCAGAGCCATTGCTGTGTGGGTGTCGCATCCCTTGAGAATAACAAAAGATCCTGGAAAAGTTGGAGAAGATAAAGTATATTCAGTATCCAGATCAGGAGATTGACAGACCAGGAAATGCACAATTTTAAGGACAAGTTAACGTGTCCCATTTGTTACAGTATCTTTGAAGATCCCGGTGTACTACCATGCTCTCATACATTTTGTAGAAACTATTTGGAAAATGTTCTTCAGGCATCTGGTAACTTTTACATATGGAGACCACTGCGGATTCCACTCAAGTGTCCTAACTGCAGAAGTATTATTAAAATCGCTTCCACTGGCATAGAATCCTTACCCGTAAACTTTGCATTAAAAGCAATTATTGAAAAGTATCAGCAAGAAGCCCACCCAGATGTTGTCACCTGCCCTGAACATTACAGACAATAAATGTTTATTGTCTACTAGATAAAAAATTAGTCTGTGGCCATTGTCTTACTATAGGCCAACATTATGGCCATCCTATAGATGACCTTCAAAGTGCCTTTCTGAAAGAAAAGGATACACCTCAGAAGTTGTTTAAACAGTTAACCGACACACACTGGACAGATATCACTCTCCTTATTGAAAAGCTTGAAGAACAGA
Source organism: Uromys caudimaculatus (assembly GCA_028551405.1). NCBI lineage: Eukaryota > Metazoa > Chordata > Mammalia > Rodentia > Muridae > Uromys > Uromys caudimaculatus. Next base: position 11,945 of record JAPYYD010004065.1, on the reverse strand, counting down.
AATGTCATTCTGAGAAAATAGTTCAAGGTGATAAGGAAGTTGTTCTCCAGTATTTTAAAGAGCTTACTGTTACATTAGAACAGAAAAAAAAATATTTTTTGGCAGCTCTCTGTGACGTTGGCAAGATGATTAATCAAGAATACACTCCACAGATTGAAAGAATGAAGAGATAAGGGAACAACAACTTGAGTTATTGACAATGACAACATCTGTACAAGATGAGTCTCCACTTAAATTTCTTGAAAAAATTGATGTCCGCCAATGTGCGCAGATGTTGAAACAGAGGCCACTTCCTGAGGTCCAGCCTGTTGGAATTTATCCTTGAGTAAGCCATGTATTAAAAGAAGAGTAGAGCAGAACAGAAATTGGACGTATTAAGAAAGTTGTCATTCCTGAAATGAGAATTTCTTCAAAAAGAACATCATGTTCCTGGCCTGATAAGGATGAAAAAGAAATGGAATTTTTTAAAATTTTAAACATTGCTATAGTTTCACTCATTTCAGTAATACTAACGTGGATACTCTTTTTCAACCACACATAATAACCTTAAATGAAATCGCTTCAATATGTTTCTTTGAAGTCTTTCTCTGTTTATCAAAGTTTATCTAAGAACTTATATGACTTAAAAAATACAATATGCTACACTATATTTGTTAAAGGAATTTATGTTGAAAACCTGAAATTTCCAGTTCTATATGGGCTTCTTCTGTATAGCAGAGGCTAACCATTGATTGCTAGATGGAAAAGTCAGGGTGGCATAAGTAGCAAATAAACTTTATGTCTGTTACAACAGATACACACAAATACGATAAACTTCCCATGGCTGGGTAGAAGTGCTGCCAGAAATGAAACATTATCTGAAAGTTGACTAAAATCAAATTAGAAAATGACAAATTTTGGTTTGAATATTAATACCTTACCCTGTTATTGGCTTACTTGTCAATGCTTAATTCTGATTAACAAATATTTTAACTGTTACATGCTACAGTGGTTAACTTTGCAATTCTTTGTATATGTAGATGTAAGATTTTAAAAAATGGCAAGATCCTTGAGGTTCACAAGCCTATTTTGATATAATTTGAAGCTTTTCAATGTATAGATGGGGATGATATATACAAGTTGTTTTAAAAATCCAGGCCAGGATTGTTTAAACATCTTTTTTTGGTCAAGCCTATTAATAGATTTAGGAGCATTCATCCCAAGTAGCTCTGCTTGCTGCTTTTGGATAAATCAACTGCGTCTAGCACACTGAGTTTAATTCAGCCTTGATATCAGTGAGGTCTCAGAAACCAACCAACCAAAAAGTTCTAGTGCTATAGCTCTCTGTCTGGACTGCTGGCTCTAGGACCATAAAGCAAACCAAGTACATATTTTGATTTTGAAGTGTTTTAGTCTTGTTTTTAGATGAAGACTATATGAAACATGTACATTAAGACAACCATGTTGATGTGATTCATTTAATAGATTTGGTATCATGTAAACTATATTCATCTGAAAATGGTCTCACCCTGTAGCTCAAATACTGGGATTCTAAGTATGAGCTGCTGCTCTACCTGCTTAGTCTTCAAAGAGGTCATTACATCAGAACCTTTTTTTGCTCCCTTGATATGGACTACCATGATGCATGCAGAAGAACTCTGGTTCACTGCCATTGTAATCCCCCCAGCACAATGTTTTCCAGAAACTCCAAATGACGTGCTCTTGGGGACCACCTCTGGGGACCTTATTTCAAATAAAAGCTGTGTTTAAGGTCAGAACAATGCTGACAAGTTTTATCACTAAGTCATTAGGTCCACTTATCAGAATCAGATTTTATCTAGCACAGTTATGAGGCCATTTTGAAGATGTAATTAATGGAAGTGAGGGGAAATAATGTTCAGTCTTTAACAGATACATATATCATTTTGTGAGTGCTATTTTTTAATGTAAATATTAGCAAATGAAGAAATTAGCCAAGATATTTTTCAAGGGGTTACTAACTTCTTAGTAGAGGTGAGAAAACAAAGTAATGAAATGCCAGTGTTAGCAGATGGGAGAGCTCATTCTGTTACACTTAAAAAAAAAAAAAAACAAAACAAAACTGGAGTAGGCTGATCAATGTAATTAACTGAAACTTTTATTTCAATCTAAGAAAGTATATGCCCACTATTACCCTGTGGGCTTGACAATTTTGAGTATACAATTATTTTTGTGTTCTGATATACTGTTTTATATTTTTACCAGAAGGTTCAGTTTGTACAACTTAAAGTACATACATTTGGAAACTCTGGGTTTTATGTGTAACAGTATATTTTAATAAACTTGGTATTTTATTGGAAAAAAAGTTATTTAAAATTTGACTCATAAATTATTTAAAGCATGCTATTAAATGTGTTCCTACAGTATTTTCTTCGCTGGATGCTAATTCTGATTATAATGCTTTCCTACCTGGGCATCATTACTTCATGTGTGTACCATGTATGTGCAGTATCATAAAGAAGAATGGAGCTACAGATAGCTATGAGTCTCTAGGAATTGAATCCAGATCCTCTGGAAGGGCACCTGTGCTTTAACAACAAGGCCATTGTTCTAGCCCATGGAATGTTTTTACAAAGAAAATTTGTTTATTCTGTATTCATTGTACTCATTATCATCCTGTATGTGATCAATTTTATATGTGTTTTAAAATAATGCTTTCTCACTATTTACCATATGCAAGCTTATATAAAATTCAATTACATGCAGCACATTAATTACAGTTCTACCTTTCCATGTTGTACATTTCCATGTCTCTTTTCATGGCTTGTCAAGTTCTGAGTAAAGTATATTAAATGTTTGTTGCATAATAAGGAATTTCTCAATCTGTCATAAAAGCTGCTATCTTTTTCCCCTCGTAAATGTGTGGTAGAGCTATGAAATAGTTATTATTATCTACTCTGAAGAATTATTCTGCTTGTAATGACTGATCACAATTATTGCATACATGTGCATATATTATATGCATATATGATATGCATCGGTATATCTCTTTAAACACAGCATTCATAAATTAGTGTCTAAATATGAAGGGAAAGCAATCATATTTTATTTTCATTTAGTTTTATTTTGAAGGTAGGAAAGGAAGGAAGGATTAGTAAATAAGACTACAGTAAGATAGATATGAGAACTAAATTAAATGATAAATATTAAAGTGCTTTTATAATGATAAAAATAACATACTGTACTAGATATCAACTTACTGTATGTTACAGCCTTCAAAACATAAAACTCACTCCTTATTCATAATTATAAAGAATGAGAGCAAATGGGACAATTTTCCTGTTAAAATAACTTTAAATGTTCATTTCAAACTGTAAAATTTTAATCTAGAACAAAAGAATGAATCTGTAGATTAAGACATTACAGGATAAATAACAAAAGGAAAGTAGACTACTGATTGTCATTTTCTAACTGTGTATTTCTTTGCTATTTTAAGGAATTATTTATGCATTCTTGCCTTTATTAATGACTAATGATAAATTTTATTATTATAGAATCTACACATTTGAATATTTTTATCACTGTGTTCATCTGGATTGTTCTTAATTATTAAATGCTTTTGATAAACCAATGTGAAGTTTTTGGATTAATTTTGTTTTTTTAAATTTTTTCACACAATATATTTTGATTACATCTTTCCCCAACCCCAACTTTTTCCAAACTTTCCTACCCACCCAATTTCATGTTCTCTCTCTGAAAAAAAAGAAGAAAAACAAAATCAAAACCACTAAAAATAGATAGAAAATACCAAAATAAATCAAATCAAAATAATCAAAATAAAACATGCACACGGACACACACACACACACACACACACGCACATGCACACACACACACACACATGCACATATGCGTGCGCACGCACACACACACACACGCACATATGCGTGTGCACACACACACACATACACACACACACACATGCACATAGGCGTGCACGCGCACACACACACACACACACACACACATGCACATAGGCGTGCACACACACACACACACACACGCACATATGCATGCACGCACACACACACACACACACACACGGACACTCACATGTCTATTTTGTTCAATCTGTTGGACACAACTTTTCCCACTGGCATAATTTATTTTTTATAATATTCAGAAATTTGTCACTATTTTTCAAGAAAAATTTTAGATATTTTTTGAAAGTTTCAAAAACAGTCTTTAAAATTTTGACTGGAATGACTAACATTTAAATTCTACTGTATGGAAAAATATTATTTTTATTATGAAGTCTTGGTATTGCCTCCATAAATTCATTTTGTACTAATTTTTACTAAAATAAAATTACATCATTTGTCCTCTCCTCTTTCCTCCCTTCAACCCACTCTGTAAATTCCTCGCCCTCAAGTTCTCTTTTTTTATTATTACTGTTACATATATGTTTATATCTGTACATATATAAAATATATACATATATAAAATATATATGTAAATATATGTATATGTATATATATCCTATTGAGTTGTTTAGTTATATATATCACTATGTATACATTCATAAATATACATATATATATATATGGTATATATACCTATACCCATACCCATATGCATGTGCATACACACAGACATACATAAGGTTCATTCCTGAGAAGACTATTTATCTTGCTCTCAGAAGTCCTTGTTAGCAAATAGTTCTTTGCTATTTGCTATTTGTTAGGAAGGGATGGGGTCCCATGAAATTGCTTCTTTTCACAATAATTATTGGAATATTGATGTTGTCATTGTTCAGGACCTATTTAGGCAATCACATCATTTAGCAATCATGGGAATAGATTTCATGTCACTTCCAGGAGAAATAATCTCGCAGGTCCCAGGTTCCCAGGTCCTCTGGGTCTTACTATCTTTCTTCCCCAATGTTTCCCGAGCTGAATGGGAAGGAGTTATACTATAAATGTATCCTGGTTCTGAACACCTCACAAATCATTGGGTTTTTTTGACTTGTTGTGGTTTCCTATAATGGTCTCTGTCCTCTGTGAAAAGAAGGTTCTTTGGCTTTTTGTTTTGGTTGGCTTGGTTTTGGTGAGTGCTGAGAGCCACATTTATCTTTTAAATTTTCTAAGGAGATCTACTTGTTCTCTTACTCTATGCATGTGCACACACACACACACACACACACACACACACAAGAATACTGTACTGGGCGTTGATATGTTTTCTATAGTATATTTTGTTTGTTAACAGTTATTTAATCCTACATAAAGCGTAATAAACAACATGTACTTCTATACATATGACTCAATAAATGTTCATATCTATGTAGTCAGCACCAGAACATGATAGAGAATATCCATACAAGTTTCTTTGTCCCATAAGTTATTATATTCCTATAAATATTCAAAAATAAATATTCTAATTAAAACCATTTGTAATATTCTTTCTGTTTGAAATAAAAAGATGAGCCTACATACAATTACTTTTTTGTATATAGTATTTTTTATTGATTTGATTCTTTATCAAGTGCCATATATGTGCATTTCATGCTCATATATTTATTGGTTTGTAGATTTTATTGATATCTATAATTATTTACTACATGAGTGCACCTAAGTTTAATTATGCCTCTCTTTTGATGACTGTATAGGCTGTTTTTTTAAAGTTTGTATTTGTTGCTGCTAGAAATAGCCTTGTATGTTTTTCATGCCACATAAATTTCTGTTTAGTACATATCTGGAAATTAAACACAGACACAAACAGTACATGCTTGGTCAGTTATACTACATAATGTCAAAACAGTGTGAGCTCATTAATGCTCACAGGCAGTTTGCATGTACCAGGTACTCAATAGTCTTCCTTTGCTTGCTTTATTTGATAAATAACAAATATATTACTCAGTCAGTTAGCTATATAAGAGGAGAATGCAGGGATTAAATAACTAAAATCCATTTTTTCCATGCTTGAAATTGTCATAATATAAAATACACTAACAAAACACCAATGTAGTTTTGTATTTTCCGATATGTAACTCATTATTTACATATCCTCTTTTTTAAAATACCCATTTTAAATGTTTGGCAAATTTTCAAATGATTTGAAACTTTTTCTTAGTTTATTTGAGTTTTTCCATGTTTCTGAATATGAATTATTTATTCTGATATTTGTCATAAATACCTTCCATCTGTGGTTTGGTTTATAATCCTTCTAACGGTGTTTCCGATGATCTGATAGAGCATATCTTAATATTCATAGTCTTAATTTATTACATTTTTTTATGATTAGTGACATATGTCTTCTCCAAAGGCTTAAAGATATCCTCATGTGTTTTTGTTTTTGTTTTTGTTTTCTGAGCACTTTTTTTAGTATTTAGTTGCAACATTTTCTTATTCAAGTATCAATTGTATAATACAATTTTGGATGTCAAAATACATTTTCAAAAGACTTAATGTGATTGTTACTACAATAATTTTTTGTGTGAAATATTGTATTGTAACAATTCTGTCTCAGATGCCTTACCTATGCACATGAGCTTTGGTTGATTTCTGAACTTCTCTTCCTTCTTTTTACAGCAATATTATTTTATATTATTAAATAAGATGGATTTTTTCTTTCCCTCTACTCCTCCCAGGTCCTTCCCACCTCCCCTCCAATGCGGATTCACTCTCTTTCTTTCTCTCATTAGAAAATGAGCAGGTTTCTAAGGGATGATAATATAATAAATATAACAATATAAAACAAAATCTAACACATTAGAGTTGGACAAGACAAACAAATAGAAGAAAAAGAGTCCAAGAGAATGTACAAGCATCAGAGACCCACTAATTTATAAAACTCAATAACCTCACAAACCACTAAACTAGAAGTCATAATGAATACACAGAGGGCCTGCTTCAAACCTGTGCAGACCCTGTGCATGCTGCCTCAGCCTCTGTGAGTTCATATGACATTTGATAATATTCATTTAGAAAGCCCTGTTTTCTTGGTATCTTCCATCCTCTCTGGATGTTACACTCTGTCTGCTGCTACTTCCCGTGTTCCCTGAACTCTGAGAGTATTTGGTAGAGTAATCCCATTTAGCACTGAGTAGCAGAACTCTTTTAATTTCCTATTTCTTTTTATATAAAAAAACCCATTCATTTAATTAGCATAGCTTTTAAACAGTCCTTGATATTTCCTGCACACATTCTTCACTTTGCTTATTATATCTCATGGCTGTCTTTGAGCACAACAACCCCTTTTCACCTTTGTATGTAGTGGAACTGTGATATGCTGTCAGATCCCATTTCAGTGGAAGATCTCTGAGGAAATCTCAACATTCTGTCCCTTCTGAGGACTCCCCTGGCCGGAGGCAAACATCCTACCTAGAGCCATGATCCATTCTCAAGTAGTTCACAATTAATGACTTATCAGTATGAAGGTGTCCTTCTAGTCTCCAGGACCTCTGTCAGAAAGTTCGATAAAGTATCTTTGTCTAAATGTGCAGCTAGCCATTATAGTACTCCAAAAGTCACTCTTCAGAGAGATGTTGCCTACTGAATGGCATCTCAGAATGTGCCTTCTAGGTCATCATCCTGTGGTAATGATAATAGAAGTGTCTACTTAAGGGACTCTGGGGTAGATTATAGAGTATGCACCTCATTCTATTGCCGACACTAGGAAACTCCAATTCTTGAAATGGATTGCTGAGAGTACTTCTGCAAGGAAACAGAGCAAGTGTGCATACCTTGACCTGAATGCCAGGGATGATAACTGGCAAAAGTTAATGAAGTGCTGGTTCAGCCATATCTCATAAAGGAGATATCTCTGAGATTGACAAGGCTGTTGCTCTGCACATCGGAAGACAATGAAAGACTGATCATAATTAATCGTAGCTAACTATTATGTGAGAATGCAAGTCTTAGATACTTTATAGCACAGGAAAGAGAAAGAATAGGGCAGGTCTTGAACTTATTATCAAACATAGAAGAGCTCTTGTGGAGTTTTGTTGTGTCAAAATTAGTACTTTGGCTTAATAATATTGGGGCCTTAATAAATGGGATAGGGACATCTGATTTGTTAGGTATAAAAGTCTTGCTTGAGGTTACCTTGAACCACATAGATGGTTTTTGGGTTTCACATTTGTAAGTTACTCTTTGATTGAAAATGCTACAACAGCCTTTCCACAGAGGCTATGTGTACTGCAAGATCACTCTCCTCAACTAGTTACTGTGGTTAAACTGTTTCATAACATGGATGGAAGGAACAATCTATCTATCAAAAAATCCTCCTCATAATTGTCATGTATTGATAAAATCTTGGAGAGAATTCATGGGAAGATGATATCAAGTTAGGTAATAAACAAGGATGATGATTTTGAGAACACTAAAAGTACGCCGGAGTACAGAGCCTACTGGCAAAGATCCCAGAAGATGGGGAACACAGAGAACACGGTGCTAGGACAACTGCTAAAAGCTTGGGGGAAATGACAGCCAACACAAAATGAGGTAGAAATGCAAAACCTGGCAGAGATTAGACGAAATTAAGGCTAAAAAATCATGAAGTGAATATACTGCTGGAAGCAAGCAAACCCTTTAGATGTTTGTGTTGTCCATAAACTTCCCCTTTAAGAAAACATACCTCAGAATCACGACTGCACTCAGTGTATGAGGTGGGAGTCACTCTATTAAAACATGACTAATGGTTGAAATTATCATTACCAACTCTTTATCATAACTAATGATCAGAACAAGGCACACAAATGCATTAGGCCCTGGGTCAATCTCAAGCCCTGTCCTTCACCAAAACAAAACAAAATCAAAACAAAAAACCAAACAAACAAACAAAAACCCAAGTGACAAAAAAACAAAGAAAAAACAAAACTTAGTGGTGTGATATCACCTAAATGTTGGTAGTTGATTATTTATCCAGTTTTAGATGTTATCCATTTCTCTGACCAGGAATACAGTGATTGGAAGAGAATCCAGATGCCAAAAACAAATAACATGTTGTTACCATTCCTTCAACACACTATAGAAAATTATTTCACCAGTCTTCCCTCAAGGGGATGTATACCCACTTACATAGGTAGGTAATGCCTCAAATTTGGTAGTAAGGGCAATCAACATTTACATTTATGGTCAGAGTAAGTGACCAGAATATTCATTTCTGCATCAGTTTATTTGACTTCTAAATAAATCTAGACTGTTCACAGAAGAACACAGAGAATTACTATTCATTCAACTATGTAATTTCATGTGCTGCTACTCTGTACATTATGCTATCATTGCTGTATAGGAATAGCAGTGACGTAGATGAATGACCCAGCATAAGGTTTAAAATATGCAGCCACAGATCTAGTATCTCCTAACTATATTTGTGAAGAGGATCTGAAACGGCTTCAATGTACTTTGAATAGATAAAAATAGGCATGCTATATTTTAGTTTAAAGAAATCCGGATTGGCTAGAAAACATGTAGAACTTGACACTGGTTCATAAAAATGATGGCATCATCCTAATCAGTAGGAAAACTGAGAACTTACTAGTGCCTCAGAGGAGTTGATAAAGTCTAACATAAGACTTGATAACATTTGCAAATTCTACAAAGACTCATAAGCGTACCACACCAGTCAAAGTTTTAGGCAGTCATTGGTATAAGACATGCTGTTCCATTCTCTTCAAATTGTCAACTAATGATCACACCATGATCTTACATTCCTATCGTAATTTAAGGAAAAGGAGTCCTTGAGTCTCTGTAGTATGGAGACACCATATTCTAGACTTTGGAAGATTGCCTGAATATATTTTATAGTGTGATATCTAAGTTCATTAACTTTAATCTGGTCTATAGCAAAATTATTCTATAGTGATTACAAAAAGTGATGTGAGCAAAATGTGATTCTTTGACCATAAGAAACAATACACCAAAAATAGCAACTCAGTCTCTAATTAGCACAGATTTTAGAACAAGGAACTGACTTCTGATCTGGAACCCAGTGGACCTGAATAAAACACCAAGCTCCAGATAAGGCTCAGTCAGAGTCTACAATTTGATTTTTACCCCATGGGACCTGAATTACAGAGCCTAGAAATGATAACCCATTTAATCTGTAAAGATTATGGGATAATGAGTTTGTGCTGCTTAGCATTTAGCTTCTAAGTTTGCAATAATTTAATTTCTCACATTGTATAGAAAATTAATATAACTATTAGTCAACTTAGGAGCCATTTTAGAATACTTAGTCTGAAAAGAAACCTCATAGAGATTTTTATAAGTTCAATAGGAAGATCATAGTATAAATATCTACTACTCTGTAACTGCTTTGTACAATGGAACAGGAAATAGAAACATTTAGAAAGTTAGATCACGTTTTGTCACCTAGCTGTGGTTATGTTGAACACATAATTTTGTAACAACAGATATGCCTAATATGAAAGAGAACTTGAAAGATCCCATGAAGTCCTAAGTTTAATAGGTTGAGTATCAACCCACTCTAAACAGAAAGGGAATATCTTTGACTCAGCATAAGTAGGACGGGAAGACTCAAACAAGCTACACTGGCATATTGAGTAGTTCTCCAGGTTATCTCTACTACCCTTTTCAGCCTATATTTATATCTCATTGAATATTTCTTATGACTTGGTTACAGAAGAGGGTGATCATAAGCTTCATTTGCATGTTGGTGTGTGGTAACCAAAGAACTATCAGAACTGTAGGAAGTATAGACACCTTGGGTGTAGTTATAAAAGAAATGAATAAAAGGAAAACCTAGTAATAGGCAGAGATTTATCCATTTTGTATGATAAGAAACGTATATTGACTTGTGTGCGTTTTACTTGTATGAGTATTATCCTAGTTTTCTTCCTGTTCCTGTGATAAACACCGTACACAAAAGCAGCATGGTAAAGGAAAAGTTTATTTGGCTTGCAGGTCACAGTCCATCATGGAAGCCAGGGCATGAACTCAAGGCAGGGAGGGACTTAGAAGCAACTGAAGTAGAAACTGAAGCAGAAACACTACTTACCTGTTGCTCCTAGAGAGTAGAGGCCCACTGTCCTAGGAATGATGCCACCATAGCATATTGTGTCTTCCTAAATCATTAGCAATCAAGAACAGGTCTTTTTGATGTGCTCACAAGCCATTTTGACAGGAACAACTCCTCTACTAAGGTTCCCCCTTCCTGTGTGTGTCAGGATTAGCCAGCCATCACAAGCCATGGCTCAGTGATCAGTGACTAGCCTGTGTTGGGTTATCAATAAGACCTTTTCTCACAATAAAAACAACCAGATACTCAACAGCAAGCTAGTATCACAGAGCTTCTTCTTCTTACAAGGTAAAATGTCTTAGATGATACAATGTTTCTGTTAAGAAAGTAACCGTGCTGGGTACTTAATAAAGAGCTTTATTTTGCTCATGAGTCGAAAGGCTGGAGAAACCAAATACTATGACACCACTATCCTAGCAACACTATCCTGGCCGTATCACATTATGGAGGAACAAGGAAGGAAATTCCATTTGCAGAAGGTTCCAAGAATGTGAGAAAACTCATTTTATGGCAATCCATAACAAACTCACTCAGCAAGACTTCCATTAATCCCTTATAATCTCTTCATAGGAATCTATATGCTTACTGAGTTTCCATTTCTTCTACCAATTATTGAAATATTAGTTATAAACTCAGCTGCTGATCTGTCTATTTCTTGTCTTTACTATCATTAGTGCTAAGTTTCTGTAACAAATATATGCACTTTAGAGCATACATTTTGTTTCTGTTTATTTTAAAGTAATTGCATCTTACTAGTACTAATATGTCATGCTTTCATATTAACTTTCTTGTGCTTTATAAAAACAAAAGAAAGAAAGAAAGAAAGAAAGAAAGAAAGAAAGAAAGAAAGAAAGAAAGAAAGAAAGAAAGAAAGAAAGAGCAAGCCAGGATATGTTTTGGTAGAAGCGCAGTATGGTAAAGTGTAAGGGGGCGCCTCTGTGGGC
>JAPYYD010004064.1:0-13468 GCA_028551405.1 Uromys caudimaculatus | reverse complement strand
CAAAGAATACACATCTATTGACCCATGGTTCGGACTACATATGTGGCAGAGGATGACCTCCATGGCCATCAGGGAGAAAGGAGAGGCCCTTGGGCCTGAGGGTGCTAGAGGCCCCAGTAAAAGGGAATGTCAAGGTGGGAATATGGGGATGGGTGGACAGGTAGGTGGGAGGAGGAATTCCCTCACAGAGGCAGGGAGGGGGAGGGTATAGGGGATTTCCAAAGAGGAGACCCAGAAAAGGGGAAATATTGGAAATGTAAATAAAGTATCAAAAATAAACAAATTAAAAAAAAAAAAAAAAGAAAGAAAATTGAGGACCTTATAGAATTAGCCCAGAGCACAAGACAAATTGACAGACATCTGCAGAATATTCTAGCTGATCAATGGCTATAGAATATATAGCCCCGCAGTGGTGGCGCACGCCTTTAATCCCAACATTTGGGAGGCAGAGACAGGCGGATTTCTGAGTTCAAGGACAGCCTGGTCTAAAGAGTGAGTTCCAGGGCAGCCAGGGCTATACAGAGAAACCCTATCTCGAAAAACCGAAACCAAAAAAAAAAAGAATATATATTATAAATGGCAGTCCATGGATATTTTAAATTTTGTTTTCTTTGTTAATTGTTTTGAGACGGTGTCTCACTATGTAGCTCTCACTATATAGACAAGGCTGGCCTGAAACTCACAGAGATCTACCTGCCTTTCTCCAAGTGTTAGGATTAAAGACATGTAGCACCATGCCTGGGCTTGTTGTTACATTTTTGAAAGATATTATTGTATTTATTTTGTGTATGTGTTTAAGTGCACATGTGTCATGGTATACCCATGGAGGCCAGAAGAAACCCATGCCTAACTCTAAAGTGGTTAAGTTACATTTTAAGCCATAAAGTAAGTGCTAAACCAGATGGTGGCAGTACATACCCTTAAACCCAGCACTGCAGAGGCAGATGCAGGCAAGTCTCTATGAGTTAGAGGCTAGCCTAGTCTACAAATCAAGTGCCAGGACAATGCAGACAGAGAAACCCTGTCCCAAAAAAAAAAAAAAAAAAAAAAAAAAAAAAAAAAAAAAGTCTTTACCATACCAAAAACCCACAAAAAAACCACAAAAAACAAAAACAAAAACCAACCAAACAAACAAAAAACCCCACAAACAAACCACAAAACAACCGGGCAGTGGTGGCGCACGCCTTTAATCCCAGCACTTGGGAGACAGAGGCAGGTGGATTTCTGAGTTCAAGGCCAGCCTGGTTTACAGAGTTAGTTCCAGGACAGCCAGGGCTACACAGAGAAACCCTGTCTCGAAAAACCAAAAAAAAAAAAAAAAAAAAAAAAACCAAACAAACAAACCAGAAATACCTGGTAATTGTTTTTTTGAAACAGGGTTTCTCTATGGAGCCCTAGCTGTCCTAAAACTCACTCTGTAGACCAGACTGGCTTCAAGCTCAACAGAGATCTGCCTGCTTCTGTCTCCCAAGCACTGAGAACAAAGGCATGCACCACCACAGCCCAGCTAACCTTATAATTTCTCATATCTTACCAGATAATAAATAAAACCAAGAAATCAATAGCAAGAAAAACTAGTAAAAATGAGCATTAAACAATATACTCCTTTTTTTCTTTTGGTGTTTGTTTGTTTTCCTTCAGCTAGGAATTTGTGTAGCCCAGACAAGCCCAAACTTGTTCTGTGGCCACATCTAGACCTCACAATTCTGCCCCACCCCACAAGTACTGGGATTGCTAATATGCACTACCAAGTCTAGCAAACAAAGACTGATTGATTCATGAGGGAAAAATAATCAAAGGAAATTTAAAACTTCCTAGAATTGAATAAAAATGAAAACACCTTACCAGAACCTTTGTAATACAGCAAAGACAGACAGTTCTAATACAGAGTCCTTACATTAAAAACAAACTCCAGAAAGCCCGATGTGATGGCATATGCCTTTGATCCTCGCACTCAGAGGAGTCAGTGGCTGGAGTTTGAGACCAACTAGGGCTGTATGGTGAGACTTCTCAAAGAATTGGATGGCAAAAAAAAAAAGCAGCTTTCAAGGTAGAAACAATGAAACAAAGAGCAATGCAAAAGACCAAGAAAACAGACCAGAAACAATGCAGACAAGCAACACTGCAAAGGATCAACAAAACATGAGGAACAGTGCAACAAATTAATGAAACAAAGCACTTAGTTTTTGAAAAGACAAAGTTGCAAAGTCTTTAGCTAAATAAACAGAAGTAACAAGAAGCCCCATATTAAAATTAGAAAGGAAAAGGGTACATTATGACATACAATACTGAGTTCCAGAGGATCATTAAAAAATACTTTTGAGAATTTTCAATTAGAAACTCTGGAAGAACTAGGTAAATTTCTAGCCTCATGACCTACCAAAATTTGACCAAAAGGGTATGAACAGCTTATAGACATCTCTACTGAGAAATGCAATTAAAATAGTATAAGAATCTCCTTATTGTCCTGGAAGGATGAGATGACTCTGTGGGTAAAGAGCTTGCTGTGGGCTGGAGAGATGGCTCAGTGGTTTAGAGCACTGACTACTCTCCCAGAGGTCCTGAGTTCAATTCCCAGCCAACTACATGGGGGTTCATAACCGTCTGTAATGGGATCCTATTCTGGTGTGTTTGTAGACAGCTATACTCATATACATAAAATAAATAAATCTTTGCCGGGCAGTGGTAGCGCACGCCTTTAATCCCAGCACTTGGGAGGCAGAGGCAGGTGGATTTCTGAGTTCGAGGCCAACCTGGTCTACAGAGTGAGTTCCAGGACAGCCAGGGCTACACAGAGAAACCCTGTCTCGCAAAGAAAAAAAAAAAAAAGCTTGCCGTGTGAGCTGTGGTAGTTTGAATATGCTTGGCACAGGGAGTGTCACTAGGAAGTGTGGCCTTGTTGGAGGAAGTGTGTGGGAGTGGGCTTTGAGACTCTCCTCCTAGACATGTAGGAGGCAGTCTTCTCCTAGCTGCCTTCAGAACCAGAGGTAGAACTCAGCTCCTCCAGTGCCATGCCTACCTGGACACTGCCATGCTTCCTGCCATGCTGATAATGGATTGAACCTCAGAACCTGTAAGCCAGCCCTAATTAAATGTTGTCTTTTATAAGAGTTGCCGTGGTCATGGTGTCTGTTCACAGCAATGAAACCCCAACTAAGATAAGAGTGTGAGGACTTAAGTTTGAATTTCCAGAACATAAGTAAAAGATGGGCCCAGCAGTTTATGTATAATCCCAGCACTCCTACAGAGAAATGGGAGGCACAGGCAAGAAGTCCTTTCAGCTTTTTAGGCAGCCAGTCTGTTGTATATAACAGCAAACCATAAAGAGATGCTGCTTCAAACAAGGTAGAAGGCAACTGACCTACCTCTACACATGCATTGTGGTGTACATGAACCTGCACTACCTACTATAATCGAACATACAGACACACACAGACGCACACACAGACACACATAAAAAGTCCAGGACCAAATGGATTGATTGGTGAATTTTATGACGAGTTTCAAGAATTACCAATATTTCTCAACGGAGTAGAAAGGGAAAGAAATCTTCCAAACTTATAAAAATCCAGTACCAAACTCCTGAATGAACTACTTGAAACTAAATTCAACACATTTAAGATCAAATACCACAACAGAGTTGGCTTCACTCCATGAATACCAATATTGTTCAAAATATCCAAATCAGTGAACATTATTACGATAACTATTCTTGGTTAGCTTGACTATATTTGGAATGAACTACAATCCAGAAATGGAGGGCACACTTGTGATCTTGAGGTGTGACGGCAACAACACACTTTCAATCCAGATCTTGAGGCTGGATGACATCCCTTTAATCTGGACTTGCTCTTGCCTTGCTAGCACATTTCTTCACTGGCATTGGAGCCTACTGCTTCAGGATTCCAGCAAACACAGACCAGCTAAAACAGCCTTGTGGCACTGAACAACTACTAGATTCTTGACTTTTCTCTTCACAGCCAGCCATTGTTGGATTAATTGGGCTGCAGCCTATAAGTCATTCCAATAAATCTCTCTCTCTCTCTCTCTCTCTCTCTCTCTCTCTCTCTCTCTCTCTCTCTCTGTGTGTGTGTGTGTGTGTGTGTGTGTGTGTGTGTGTGTGTGTGTGTGTGTGTGTGTATGGAGAGAGATTCATTCTGAAGTCCTGTGACTCTAGAGAACCCTAATACAGTTATATAGTACCCTAAGTAGAATCAAGGATAAAAACCATGGGGTCAGGACTGGGGATATTCAGCTGATAAGAGTGTTTGCCTAGTCAGTGTTTTATTGCTGTGAAGAGACAAACATATTCATGGCAATTCATTAAAAAAAAAAAAAGCATTTAGGGGCTTATAGTTTCAGAGGGTCAATCCATTATCATCACGGCAGTGAATGTGGTGGCACAAATGGCGCTGGAGCAGTAGATGAGACCTATATTCTGATCCACAGGTAGAGACAGAGAGTGAGCCTGGAAAGCCCACCCCCATTGACACTTTCTCCAAGAAGGGCATACTTCCTTAATCCTTCTCAAACAGTGCTACTCCCTGGTTGACCAAACATTCAAATATATGAGCCTATGGGGGCCATTCTTATTTAAACCACCACACCTAACATACAAAAAACCCTGGGACTGGTCCACAAGACCACACACAACAAAACAACAAAACAAAACAAAACAAAAACAAAACAGCTGCAGGGACTAGAGAGATGATGGCTCAGCAACTAAGAACCCATAACCTTTTGCAGAGGCGTAGGTTTCCAGCATCCACATGATGACTCTCAACCATTTATAACCCCAGTTCCAGGAGCTTTGATCCCCTCTTCTTGCCTCTACAAGTATTATATGTACATGGTGCACAGACATTGTCTACAGGCAAAACACTTATACACATAAAATCTTAGAAAGTAACAGAACCAGGGACGTTGGCACATGCCTTTAATCCCAGCACTTGGAAGGCAGAGGCAGGCAGAATTCTGCAAGTTTGAAGTCAGTCTAGTCTACACACCAAGTTTCATGACAGCCAGACTACATAGAGTGTTTTCTACTGCTGTGAAGAGACACCATAAGGCTTGCTTAGAGTTTCAGACATTTAGTCCATTATCATCATGGCTGGCAGAACAGCGGCATGCATTGTGCTGATGAAGTAGCCATTATCTACATCCTGATCTGCTGGCAGAGAGAGAGGCAGGGGAAAGTGTACCTGGACCTACCGTGGGCTTTTGAAACCTCAAAGCCTTTGACAGCCTTCTTCCAAAAAAGGCCACGCCTCCTAATCCTTCTAATCTGTCTGAAAAAGAAAAGCAGCAAGGTACTAGCACAAAAACATAGTACTGTGAGAATAGAGGACCCAGAAATAAACCAGCAGAGCTATAGCCACCTGAGTTTTGAGAAAGCTGCCTCTTTGATAAATAATGCTGGGAAAATGGGGTATTCACATGTGAAAGACTAAAGATGGATCCTTTTCTCAAACCCTCAATAAAAGAGGAGGAGGAAGAAGAGGAGGTAGGAGGAGAAGGAGGAAGAGAAGAAGAAGAAGAAGAAGAAGAAGAAGAAGAAGAAGAAGAAGAAGAAGAAGAAGAAGAAGAAGAAGAAGAAGAAGGAATCAAAATGGAACAAAAAACCTTAATGTAAGGCCAGAAACACTGAAATTGCTAGAGGAAACCAGGAAAAATACTTCAAAGTATAGGTAAGTGTAGGCCCAAGGATCTTCTGAAAACGACTTCAGGAGGCCAGGAAATAACAGCAAGAACTGTGACTGGGTTTGCACAAAAGGAAAGAGCTTCTGTACTGTGAGTAACTGGCAGAATGAAAGGACACCTACAGAACAGTAGGAAATCTTTGCCAGCTACTCAACTCACCAGGGATTAATATCCAAACATAAAACCACGGAAAGCCAAATAGTCCAATAGGTGGATTGGGCAAATTAGGCAGTTCTTAATAAGGAGTCAAATGAGCAAGAAGTAAATGAAAAACTAGCAACCTCAACCACCAGGGAAATGCAAGTCAAACTACACTCAGGCTCCAACTCCCCCCAGTCAGAAATGGCTACCCTCAAGAAAAGAACAAGTACTGACCTGAATATGGTGGTGGTGGGAAGCAACCTTCATACATGGCTAGGCTGGCGGCAAAGCAAACTTGTGTGGCTACTCTCCTAGTTGCTTCTCTGTCCCTGTGATAAAACACTGACCAAAAGCAACTTGTGAGAGAGGATTTATTCGGTTCACAGATTACAGTCCATCTTGGAAGGAAGGCAGGGCAGGAACTCAATGCAGGAACTGATGCAGAAACCACTGTGAAGGCATGCTCTTCACTGGCTTGCTCAGCTTGTTTTCTCAGATAGCCCAGGCCCACTCGCCCAGCAGTGGCACTGTCCACAGTGGGCTGGCTTCCCCCACATCAACTTTCTTCCCTCTTGTTTAGTTTCTTGCTTGTTTTTTGGTTTTGTTTTGTTTTTCAAGACAGGATTTCTCTATGTAGCCATGCTGTCCTGGAACTTGCTCTGTAGACCAGGCTGACCTCCAACTTACAAAGATCCTCCTGCCTCTGCCTCCTGAGTGCTGGGATAAAAGGCGTGATTCACCATGCCCCAGCCCATCCACATCAATTTTCAATCAAGGCCAACATGATTGAGTCAATTCCACAACTGAGGTTTCCCCTTCCAAAGTAAAGTAGTTTGTTTCAAATTTGAAACATTTAACCAGCTCAGATGACTCCTTGTCTGCTTGGCACACAAACACATCACCATTAAGCCATAGCTCTTCCTTTCTTGTTTATCCCCAAGATCACGTATTAATATCATAATATACAAAATTGCATAACTTTAAAGTCCCAAGGTCTGAGTCTAGAGATACCACTCTGGACTTCAGAGCATGTACTGCTCTTCCAGAGGACCTGAGTTCAATTCCCAGCACCTAAATCGTGTGGCTCACAACTTGTCTGTAATTCAGAGGGTCCAACGCTTCCAGGTTCTGAGGTCACTTGCAAATACATGCACATACCCACATACAGGTAAACACACACACATACAGGTAAACACACACCACATACAGGTAAACACACACACCACATACAGGTAAACACACACACACACACATACAGGTAAACACACACACACATACACATACAGGTAAGCACATACACCACATACAGGTAAACACACCCACATACAGGTAAACACACCCACATACAGGTAAACACACACACCACACACAGGTAAACACACCACATACAGGTAAACATACACACCACGTACAGGTAAACACACCACATACAGGTAAACATACACACCACGTACAGGTAAACACACCCACATACAGGTAAACACACACACATACAGGTAAACACACCACATACAGGTAAACACACACACACACACACACACACACACACGCTATTCTGAAAACTTTTTTTCTTAAATCCTACAGTCTTAAAATTTCAACACTTTAAAAGTCAAAGGTATCTAAAAATCCACAGTCTCTCAACTGTGGGTCCTGTAAGTAAAAACAAATTTCTTTTTCCAGAAGGGAAAAACAGGGCACAGCTACACTCAAAGTCAAGCAAAACCAGATCCCAACTCGAACAGTGAATTGTTTAGTGTCTGTACTGGCTGGTTTTGTGTGTCAACTTGACACAAGCTGGAGTTATCACAGAGAAAGGAGCTTCAGTTGAGAAAATGCCTCTGTGAGATCCAGCTGTAAGGCATTTTCTCAATTAGTGATCAAGGGGGGAGGGCCCATTGTGGGTGGTACCATCTGTGGGCTGGTAGTCTTGGGCTCTATAAGAAAGCCAGCTGAGCAAGCCAGGAGAAGCAAGCAAGCAAGCCAGTAAGCAGCATCCCTCCATGGCCTCTGCATCAGCTCCTGATCCCTGACCTGCTTGAGTTCCAGTCCTGACGTCCTTTGGTGATGAACAGCAGCGTGGAAGTGTAAGCTGAATAAACCCTTTCCTTCCCAACTTGCTTCTTGGCCATGATGTTTGTGCAGGAATAGAATCTCTGACTAAGACAGTGTCCAATGTCTTAGACTCACTCATGGCTTGCTTTCTGGACTCCAAAGGACTCCCACAGTTCCACTTCTCCAGATCTGCTGTACACACGCACGCACGCACGCACGCACGCACGCATGTACTACTTTCTGTTGCTTATAGCACCAGAGTGGGCTGGGCTCTCCCACCAATCAGTAATCAGTAAAATGCCCCACAGGATTGCTTATGGACCAATCTGGTGGAGACATTTCCTCAGTTAACGTTCTCTCTTCACAGGTGGCTATAATTTCTGTTACATTGACTAGCCATTATGGAAATCAGTTTTGAGGGGTGCTGGAAAAACTAAAACTAGAACTAGCATATGAGTCAGTTATAGCACTGCTGGGTATGTGCTCCAGAGAGTCTAAATCAGCTTTCCTCAGAGACCCCTGTACAACTGTTTATCACAGCAGTGTTCACAACCAAGTCATGGAGACAGCCAGGAGCCCACTAACAGACAAGTGGATAAAGAACATGTGAGATATATGTATACACACACATATTAGAATTTTATTCAGCCAGAAAAAGAATAAAATTATGTCATTTGCAAGAAAATAGATGGAACTAGAGATTATATTAAGAGAAATAAAATGGACTCAAATGACTATTGCATTTATTCTTTTATATGCAGAATTGAGATAAATATATGCATATGTATTTATATGCATGTGTGTGTATGCATGTATATGAAGTGCCAGGTATGATGGCACATACCTTTAATTAATTTTATTTTATGGACTTTGGTGCTTTGCCTGCATGTATGTCTGTGTGAAGGTGTCAGACCTCCTGAAATTGGAATTACAGACAATTGTGAGCTGCCATGTGGTGCTGGGAATTCAACCTGGGTCCTTTAGAAGAACAGCCAGTGCTCTTAACAGCTAAGCCATCTCGCCAGCCCCCTTTGATTTTTAAAGGTTTCTTAGCAACCTCCAAAAAGTTGGGTTTTTTTTTTAACTTTATGTATATGAGTAGTTGCCTATGTGGATGTCTGCAGATGCCTGGTGCCTGCAGAGGACAGGAGCAAGTGGAGGATCCCCCTAGAGCTGGAGTTCAACTGGTTGTGAGCCACCATGTGGGTCCTGGGAATGAACCCAAGTCCTCTGGAAGAGCAGCCAGTGATCTTAACCAAGGAGCCATCTCTCCAGCCCCATACCTTTAAAACTAAGAGACCATCACTGTCATCACTCTGGAGGCAGTGGGACCTGGGAGCATGGAGTCAATAAATGAGGGAGACTGAAGTCTCATGCAATAGCCAACTTTATTCAGATCCCCAGACAAGTTATACTTCCAGGGTTAAGAAAGGTCACCTGAGCAAAGTTCTCATGCGTTTAAGCTGTACACGATCCCAAGGACCTGCTGCACCTGGAAAAAAAACAAGTCTCCCCCCTCCCCAAGAAGCATAGAAAGGATAGTTTAAACATTTAATTGAACAACAGCAGCCAGCAATAATGAGTAATCTGAAGTAAACTCACTGCTATCCACTATACCGGGGAGGGGCAGGAAAACATTCCCAGAACAATTCAGTGTTTTGAGGTCACAAGACTTGTTTTCTTGGAGTGTTCTCACAAGCACTCAGAATTCTCACACGACTCTCTTCCTGGATAGTGCTCCAACATACCACCCTTTGGGCCAGAATGCAAACATGAGCTACATATCCTACACCACTAGTGGGACACTGTATGTTTAAGGAGAGAAGTGCTACTCTGACTGGAGCATTACGCACTGTGCACATCCCTAAGTCGTGACACTGTGCTTCATAAATTGGTGTAACTATATCTGAAACAATGGCCCACCTCAAAGACACTTATATCCTGGCTCAGCAATTCTTCTGCTACGAGGCATCTACCTAGCAAAAACGGAAACATGTCTATGTGTGCACACACATGCACACGTTCACATCAACATTTTAATAGCCAGAACCTGGCAGCAACTCAGGCAGACATCAGCAGTGGGCCAGCAGACTGGGGTATGCTCACTCAGTGTGAAGCTATCCCCGAGACAAAAGGAACAAAATCCCCATGCACGGTGAGATCACATCTGAGGAACCTCAGAAACATCACTGTCCTGGTTAGTCTGTCAGCTTGACACAAGTTTGAGTTTTCTGGAGAAGAGGAACCTCAACTGAGAAAAGGCCTCAGTCAGATGATCTGTAGTTAAGTCCATAGGGCATTTTCTGGATTAATGATTGATGTTGGAGGGTCCAGCTCATGGGGAGCGACTGGGGTGGTGGTGGGGGATGGGGAGTGGGGGATGGGGATAGAGCAGTACTACCCTTCAGCATGTGGTCCTGGGTGGTGTAAGAAAGCAGTGTAAACACAGAAGCAGGCCATGGGAGCGGGCAGCACTCCTCCATAGCCTCAGCTTCAATTCCTCTCCCCAGGTCTCTACCTTGCTCAGAGTTTTCTTGGTGTGACCTGAGAACTGGAAGCTGAAGTAGACCCTTCCCTCCCCAGGCTGCTTCTGGTGATGATCTTTATCACAACCCTAGAAAGCAAACATCACATGAAAGAGCAAAAGGTGACGCATTATATACAGATGATTTCCCATTCTAGAAAGGGCACTGCAGTGTCCTTTAAAGTTCAGTTTCAAGGTAGCGGGAAGGGGAGATCAATGCACACAGATCTAGTGAACAGCTCTGGGTGTCACACAGAAATAACCATGCAGCCAAAGCTGGCAAATTATAAAAACATAATACCTTAGTAAGTAAAAAAACCTCAGTGGCTCATACATAGAAATAACCCAGTGAGATGGCACGATGAATGAGAAAACTTTACAATAGCAACAAAACAATCTAAACCCTTAGGAATAAGTTTAATAACACACATTTGAACTGCCATGGGCATCAACAGCATCAGGCTGCGTCTACTTTGTAAGCAAAGTGGACTCGAGTGTAATCTCAGCAAAAATGTGAGTTTCCCGTGGATCATGCTTGGTATGGGAGAAATGTTCTTATTTCCAGATGGACAACACTGGAAATCAGGAAAATATTGCATAGGAAGAGCTGAGTACCAGGAAATACAGCTGCATTCTGGGTATAGAGGAGGCGCGGCCATAATCTGAGCATAGAGAAGGACAGCCACACTCTGGGAGCACAACTGCATGCTGAGTGTACAGGAGAAGGCTGGTGGTGTGACACCCAGACACTGCTAAGTAAGAGCACCCAGGTAGGAGGCAGCCCCTTCATAAGGTCCTAGACTAACAGAGTTAAGACAGCATTAACCATGGGAAATAAAATCTAATCATTACATCATCTTACAAAGCAGAAGAAAACAACATAAAACTCATTAGAGAAATGGACAAAATGTACAGACAATTCATAGAATCTTCCTGAAACTCACAGACTCTGCTTTGCAGATGAAGCTCACCAAAATGACAGCCAGACTGGAGGCCTATCCCTGTCCAGTGAGTGGTGGTAGGACACGCACAGCACATGATCTCCCTCTGCCCAGCATTCTCCTGTCTACCTCAACCTGAAGATACACCTCTGTGTGTAGAGGAGACAGTATGTCCCACAAGGTTATCCTTTGAGGCACTGAATTACAAAAGGCTGGAAATACACCAAGTACCTAGAGGATGTGCCTCAGAAGCCATGGCAAGCCTACCAGGTGGAGCTCCATGCATAGAGGCAGGATTTCCAGAGAGGCTGGTACATGACAAAAGCCATCTACAGAAAGAGAAATAAAATGTGCGTCTCTGCCTGTCTTTACAAAGATAAACAGAGACAATGACACTAATGACCAAAAAGAGAGGAGGAGGTGTATCAGAACAGTCTCAGAAGTCTTGTGACCCCCGTTTCTTCAAAAACACAGAATTGTTCTTGGAATGTGCTTTCATGCCCCGCCCGTGTAGTGGATAAGAGTGAGTTTACTCTAGATTATTCATTAGAGACAGATATTTGTTTGTTCGTATATGTCTCTACGGAAAACATGTTTATGCTCTGTGTGGCTTGTCCTTGTGATTGCTTACTTTTCTCATTTAACTCTTAACAGTCAGGGTATAAATTGTCTGATGCTCTGAATAAAGTTGGCTGTTGCATGAGACATTAGTCTACTTCATTTATGGGCTCTATTCTCCCAGGTCCCACTACCTCTAGAGCAGTTAACAGAGGTGGATGAAGAAACCTCCCTGAGCTTACCTGTAGGAGTGGCTTGATCCCTAGAAGTATAGTCATGTTCTACAAACTAGAAGTGGGTAGTAAGACTAAAAGCAAAGGGCAAAGGCTCACATGCTCACAAACACACATTATCTGCATTTTAAGTGGAAAACAGCCATACTGAGGCAGGGCAAAGGCCAGTCCAAGATTTATCAACAATGTTTGCACACCTAGTTGTGGGCAGGAGAATGAACTGCACTGATCTCCCTCTGGCAAGGTTGTTCTGTGCAGCCCAGTGAACAGAATTCCAGAACCACTTAATGTGTATTTTGTTGCCAAACAAGGTACCAAGTGTATAGACACTGCCAAGAGCCAGGATTCTAACTGTGGAAGGGGGCTTCACAGTTGTGGCATGAAGAAGGACAAGAACTCCATGATGTGGGATGAATTATATGAGCATTGGAGCTGGAGATACAGCTCAGTGGTCCATGCTGGGCTAGTATGCATGAGGCCTTGAGTTCCATCCCAGGTCCCACAAAAACAAGTAGTATAGATATGGCCCATGACTGTTCATACATGTTCACGTGTCTACATGTAGACATGCCTGTACTTCCTAATCTGTCTACAGGAAGGGCTTAAGAGCAGACACCCCAAGGGCAATAAGGACACCCAGCCTCAGATCTTGGCCTAAAGCCATACTCCATCAAAAGGAGCCCAGAAACTTGAGACATGGCTAATCTCACAGGCCTAGGACACACACACCTGAGAGTGCCATATACCTGGAAATGCTTGAAGGGGCATGTCACAAGGTAAGTACCATGTGACAGGGCTCCCACTGGGAACATCTCACACCACAGGAATGTCAGAATTAGAAATGACTTAAGTAGTAATCCACATGTACACAGAAACAAAAGATTATATATATATACACACACACATACATACACACACACACACATACACACATGTAAGTACAGATAAAAACGGAAATAAATGACTGAGGGTCAGGAGACAACCTGGAGCCTACAGCCTGCCCTTCAATCACCACACAAGACTGCATCAGGAAGCATCTGTGCTGCATGTCCTCGTTGTGTGCAGAGAAAGTTTATACCTGTAAGCTAAAGCAAGCCAAAGGCTATGCTTCAACCACCTGCTCTCAAAGACTTAGAAACAACTGGAGATCTGAGTCGATAAACTGCTTGTCTTGCCAGCATGGCAACCTGAGTTCAGCCTATAGAACTCCTTGGGGGTAGGGGTGGGGGAACAGGCATGCATGTAGTGCACACTTGTAACCTAGCACTTTGGCTACAGAGACAGGCAGGTCCTTGGGGCTCAATTGCCAGAAAACAAAG
>JAPYYD010004063.1:0-13472 GCA_028551405.1 Uromys caudimaculatus | reverse complement strand
AACCACTCTGGAAATCAGTGTGGCAGACCCTCAGAAAAATGGACATAATACTACCGGAGGACCCAGCTATACCTCTCCTGGGCATATACCCAGAAGATGCTCCAACATGTAATAAAGACACATGCTCCACTACGTTCATAGCAGCCATATTTATAATAGCCAGAAGCTGGAAACAACCTAGATGTCCCTCATCAGAGGAATGGATACAGAAAATGTGGTACATTTACATAATGGAGTACTACTCAGCTATTAAAAACAATGACTTAATGAAATTTGCAGGCAAATGGATGGAACTTGAAAATATCATCCTGAGCGAGGTAACTCAGTCACAAAAGAACGAACATGGTATGTACTCACTGATAAGCGGATATTAGCCCAAAAGTTCGGAATACCCAAGTTTCACTTAACAGTAACCACTGGACTGAGAGTGAGGTCCCAGATGGAGGAGTTGAAGAAAAGTCTGAAGGAGCTGAGGGAATTTGCAGCCCCAAGGAGGGAGCAAGAGCATCAGTGGGCCTGACTCCCCCCCCCCCCGTCGTCCTGGAGTTTGGACCACCAACCAAAGAATACACATGTATGGACCCATGGTTCAGACCACATTTGTGGCAGAGGATGGCCTCGATGGCCATCAGGGAGAGAGGAGATGCCCTTGGGCCTGAGGATGTTAGAGGCCCCAGTAAAGGGGAATGTCAAGTTGGGATTATGGGGATGGGTGGGCGGGTGGGTGGGAGGTGGAATTCCCTCATAGAGACGGGGAGGGGGAGGGGATAGGGTGTTTCCAAAGAGGAAACCCAGAATAGGGGAAACATTGGAAATGTAAATAAAGCATCAAAAAAAAAAAAAGATAAAATTTTTAGAGAAGATACAAACCCATGTTTAAAATCCCCGTGTATGCGATAACTTCATTATATTTGACAGAATGAGTTAAGATCCATTTCTCTTACTCTTAGAAAGTCATTGTAAATATCTTAATATTAGAAGGAAAAAATTTGTTTTCAGGTAGCACCAAACTTTGGTGTTTTAAAAGTCTCCATTGTTTTAGGCCTTACAGCTAATGGATGTTTTCTATTAATAATACTTAGCTCGTCTTATTTTTCAAGAAGCTACCCAGTGGTATTTTTCAAGAACTATTCAACCTATGTTAAACAAAAAGGTTCTTTAAAATATTCATTAATTTCTTAATTTTTGTTTTTTTAATTCATTATCTTTTTACATGGCTTAATTAATTAATATTCTTCCCAAATAGTATTCATTTACATTAAATTGTAATTAAAACCTTATGTTGAGTTATCTTGATACAAATAAAATGTTTTCAGCAAATCTCCTCTTTTAAATTCTGTTACAAATTAAATACTAAATATGTGAACATAATTCACAAAACTTCAATAAAACTTCTCTGAAAATATATATCTGCACTTTCTTTTTTATTTATACCATGTGATGTATATAACTAAACTGAGCTGTGCAATATTTTTAACCTGAAATTTTACAAATGCTGAAGTGAAGATATAAGTACTATATAGAAACCTATTTTCATTTTAATAACATTCAGCAAAATAGTTTATTGTTGGTCTTCTTAGATAGTTTTTATACATAATTTACTTATAGCATACACTAACCTATAAAGCCTCTGTTTTGTTATGGGAATTACTCTTATTATCCACTGATACATTAGAAATGAAATCTTCAATTTTATTATGCATTAGAGTCGTGTGATGTGCCAGTGTTTGAGAATGCTGTAACTAAGAATAATAGCACATGGTTTAAACTCAATGACAAAATAGACTACGAATGTCATGTTGGATAGTTAAACAAAGACAAATACACCAATGGCTCCATAACATGTAATTATGATGGATGGTCTGATAAACCATCATGTTATGGTAAGTACTATTGCTTTTAATATTTTTTTCAAAAAGATGTATTTTACTTTAATAATGGAATTTCCCAGAATCTCCTATCTGATTTAAGTAAACTAAGAAAAAATAAGTAATTACCAGGCCAAGATAATATTTGCTGGTGTTATTTCATTACATTCATTAATTTATCCTTTGTGTATAATTTGCATGCAAGTGTGTATTTATAGATGTATGTGTTCACTTTATTGTACATGTAGATACCAGATACTTGTAAGAGTGTGCTCATTGTTTTCATCATATGAATCTTTGATGCTGAACACAGATCTCCAGATTTAGAGCCAAGTAGTCTTACTACCTTTTGCTTCTAACTTGCCTGATAATCTGTTTTAAAAAAAAATATTCATCATGTATGATAGCACATACTTGTAACTTCAGCACTTAGGATGCTCGAGCAGAAGGTTTTAAGTTTGAGGACATATTGAGATACAAAATGAGTCCCTGTTTCCAAAAACAAACAAAGAAAATGTATTAAATTAACGATTTGTGTATAAGAACTGTGTATATCATATACCTATGATTGGAGTATTAATGGTTTTATTATCATAAATGCAAGTTGCTAATTATTTAAACCAGGTCTCCCTTACCAAAATTAGGATTCCTAGTGGAAAACAATATCATGTAAACTTAAACAATGTGAGAAAGAAGATGAAGGACAAATTGGCAGAATAGAAAATACTGAAAAGATAGTACCAGAGACTGAGAAACTTGATTTTCAGCTCAATGCTCTACTCAAATTTAATTTATTTAGGATGTCAACACCTAGCCCACTGGCACACACTTTCCTATAATCCTAGCACATGGGAGAAGCACAAAGATCATGAATTCCAGATAATTCGGGGTCTCTATGAAGGCTTATCTTAAACAAACAAGAGAAAACATGAGGCTCACAAGTAAATAAAATCAAACAAAACAAATGATCATTAATTCCCCTCTGAGTATAAGCAATTAAAAATAATGAAATCAGGGTTTTCTACCATAGAATGCTAAAATAGAATGAAGGGGTAGAGTTATTAGTTCATTGGGACACTTGCCAAAGCCATGGCATTATGGTCACCTTTAGTATTACTAAAATTAAGATAATATCATTTATATACTACTGTGTTCTGAAAAATAAAAATGTTTCTATGGAGATGACACCCAAGTATCACCTCAGATAAAGAGAACAGAACAGACTAATGCACGGTACCACCAAAGTAAAACGTGAGGAGCCATGAATTTTATTGAAGTTACTTATAGAAATATAGGTGAGGGTTTACTTACTGGAGGTAAAATGACTCAAAGACAGTAACATCATCAAAACTTACCCAATGAGTGTTAAAAGTCACAAAATCTGGGAACCTAGAGTATACTGCACAGTATGTAGACTTCTCAGTGCTCAACAGGATGGAGAATATCTTTTCCAACTGACTCCATGGGTCTGAAACTCTCAGACAACTATGCTCCTGCCAACTACTCCCAGGCAGCCAGTAGCAAAAGTATAATATATAGATGCCCATACTCACCTTGACCTTATCAGAAAACCGGAAAGCCTAGTTTAACCTCTTGTCAATAACACGCATTTCCAAAAAAAAAAAAAAAAAAAGTCAATGAAGATCAAAAATATGGATAGAGAAACAGTAAATATTCCAGTGTCATGACAACAAACTGCCTGTGTGCATTAGCATCTATCTGTTCCTCAGCTGAGAGGACATTTATTATCACTGGAAGGCTTCAGAGCAAATGTGTTTGCTCTAATTGAGTAAGTGCTTTAGGTGAGAAGGAAGGAAGAACTTGCCCTTTAGCTATCAGTTTATATTATTAAAATCTCTTCAAGCAATCATTTCTGTAGACAAAAATCACTAAAGTCTTGAATTTGTGTTTATCGATGTACTTTTTTTGGTTCTTCTTGAGCCTGTACTTTGACTTGATCTCTCAAAATTTCAAATGTTGTCTTTTTAAATTCAACAAAGATATGTGAGCCTCCTCCACTTATTGAGAATTCTTCCTTCCCACTACCAGTATACGTACCACCATCATCAGTTAAATATCAACGCCAGTCTTCATACCAACTGCAGGGCAATAAGACAATAGTATGTATAAATGGAGAGTGGTCAGAGACTCCAAAATGTTCATATAAGTATCGTGTTCTCATAGATCCTGGGAAAGTAGTCCTCCAATATGAAGGCTGAAAACTCATTTTATTTGAAAGTATAAACTGCCATATGTGTTAAGTGCCAAGCAGGCACCCAAATGTAAGTACTGAAGACAAACCTGATTAAGAAGGATAATGGGTATCAGTACACATAAAAAGTACCCTTTTTATGTACCAATTCAATTTTTATGGGTAATAACAATAAAAGCAATCTCATTCAGAGTATTTAAAAAATATCTAGCAATGAATTTAACATAACTGGATGACATCTAAATGCCAAACTTTTTGATGAAAGTGTCTCATAAAACAAGAAAATATATATTGGTGGAAGAATTAATGTTTAAATGCCCATGTTTTCGATGGCAATTAGCAGGCTGTATGAAACTCCATTAAAATATGAGTAACATTCTTCATACGATATGACAAACAATTCTAAAATCTGCATGGAAATACAATAAAATGGGCACATGGAAAGGAATTTAAACATAAAGAAAAAATCTGGAGATATTATAATACCTTATTTTAAGGTATACCAGGAGCCACAGTAACCAGAACATTCTGACACTGGGATAAAACTGATGCAGCGAAGGAGAATGTGTATCTGAGAAATTGATCTATGTAGGTATAGTTAACTGGTTTTGCTAGAGTTTCAAAAGCATACATTGCAGAAAAGGATAGCATCTTCAATACTAATTAAATAAAAGTCAAAATCCATATGAAGATGACTAAGATTTGATTCCTATCTCATTCTGTGAAAAAAATCAACTAAAAGTAGAATAAAAACAAAAATAAAAGAAAAAACAGTGTAACTATATGGGAAAACACTGATGAGTTTGGACTCTGAATGCTTAAATTGGGTCCCAAGGCACAGGACACAAAAGAAAACCTCGAGCAATGGAGTTTATCACATTGAAATGCTTCTGTATACCAATAATAACAACACAATTATAAACAGACTTCAGAATTGGAGAAAATGATTGTCAGTTAACTCATTGTCAGGAGTTTACATATGTATCATAGAGTTTTTCCATATCAAGGATACATGAGATTTTAAATACTTTTTAAAAAATAAGACTATCAAAATTTAATAAAAACAGACACTTATCAAAAATAAATGAATAAACGTATATCAGTGATGAAAATAATGCTTAATTCCATTAGCTCTCATGGTACTGCCAATCAAAGCCACAATAATATATTTCATCATTCACTTATAATGATATTACAAAAAAGAGTCCTTAAAATAACAAATGCCCATGTAAAGAAAAAGAAGCACACAGGCTGTTGAAAAGAATGTGATTTTGTACAGTTACTATGGAGAACATTATGGAGAGTGACTAAAAACCCAAATGTAGACCTATGGTAGACCATCACTGTACCCCTCTTTTGGTATATATGCAAAGGAAGTGAAATTCCTCAACTCAATCTCCAAATATATATAAGTTGTACAGTGTAACTTCAGAGGACTTAAGACAAGAAAATTGTTGATATTCCCTCCCAATGTTGAATGCCTAAAGACCATGTGGTATACTTGTATGATGTAAGCCCAGGGACGAAGATAGTGATTGGCACAGCTGCTTTTCAACCAGGCTTATCATTTTTCCATTTCTGTTATTTGATAGATTTTATTTCTAAAAAAAATATCAAAATTAAATTTATGATACATTCATAGTCACTACTTTGTGAATATATAATCAATATTATGAAGGCAATTATGGCTAGGTTTTCTAATTACAATATTTTTCATGATTGTCATATTACTGAAAACTAGACTTGAGTGTCATACATAATTCATATCTCAAATTGTATAACTTTGCCCAATACATAAGTCAAGGTAAACAACAATGAATATTACTCATGTTACTGATGTAACATCAAGTTACTGATGTTACAAGTGCCTGATGATTAAGTCTAGTTATGACATCAAATATCATATTTACATCATTTAACACTCTCTATCTACTTAACTCTATGAGCTGTTTTCATAGTTGTTTTTAACAGTTTGGCAAAGAATGCCTTAAACATAATATGCTCTACTTGAAAACTGGATCTCTGTAGCTTCATTTATTGATATTTTTATGGTATGTTTTTCTTTTAGGTCCCTGTATAATATCAAAAGAAATTATGGAAAAGCATAACATAACTTTCAGATGGGAAGAAAAACAAAAGTGGTATTACCAATCGGGGGAGATGCAGAATTTAAGTGTAAAAGCGAACATTATCTGGCAACATTTCAACAGTTAAATACAATGTGCATTAATGGTCATATCGATTACCCCACTTGTACAAAGTCACACCAAACCTATTAGTAGACATTAGGCATACACCTTTGTTCAGTTAAGGTGAATGCATATTATCAATAGAGTAAAAGCTTTACTTTCAAACTCTTGATTAACTCATTTTTATTCAGAATTAAAATTGGTGTTGATGTAGGATTAATCTGGGAAGTAGGAGACGATAGACACTAAGGCAAAGGAAGTTTCTTTAAAGCTTCTAAACCAAAATGTGATATATCCTAGCATAAAACCAGTAGCAATAATTAGATATAATTACTTCTCTATCTGTCTCTATCCACCACTCTCCCAAATCTTTCAAAGTTTCTACTATAACTTCTGTTGTAAGGCTCTGATTCACACTGAAGACAAAACATGTTCTCAGTCTTCAAAACTGTGTCATTTCACAAATATGTAAGAAAATGTCATAGTTTATATTAATAGTGAATATAAGTAATTTGGTGCATTGCTTTTGTTGCTAATTAATAACTACGATGAATTTTGTGAATGAACTTCTAAATATGTTACTTTTATACTTTAAAATTTTTCAAGCAATTATACAGATGATTTAAATTTTAATTAGGTGTATATTAACATTGACTATCACAACATTGATATTAAAACCTATGAATATTTTGTATAACTTACAGTCAAGAAGTACATATTCTATGCTCAAAATATAAAGAAAAAATCATGTTAAATATAATAAACATGAAAGCTATTTCGTCTTAAGAAATGGTAGGCCTATGAGTTGCTGCCTCTTCTCCCAGGCTAACCCCATCCCTTTGGGACGTGGTCTCATAGGGCAGTCCCAAAATTCCCGAGGTTTCAGATTTTTCATTCATTCCTTCTAACCTTTCTCAATGTTGTTGTTATTGATGTTGTTACTCCATGAAGAATTACTGAACAGGTCTCTACCAGGGACCACTTCAACAATGATGAGATCAAATATTTAAGACAAGTAGAACTTCAAATGTCATAACTCTAGTTGCTGAGTTCCTAACATAAAAGCACAAACATGAATAAACAAGGCCATATGCTTTTTTGAGAAGCCAGCAGACCTATTTTAGCATGCTATTAGAAAAACAATTGAGCTGCAATATAAAACAAGAGCTTCCAAAGGGCAATTGTAAATACGCTGAAAAAGTCTTCAAGAGAATATGAATAAATGCCTAAATGAAGACAGTGAGAACAACACATAAACAGTTGAATGAAATAATGAAAAATTTCAGATATGAGAGTAGAATTTAATGAGAATTTAATAAGAGAAAGAGAGAAAGAGAGAGAGAGAACTGCCAAACTGAACTAAAACTCAAAATAAAAAGCTCAGGAAATCAAATAAAAAGTCATAGAAAAAACTCTCCAACATAGTAAATGAAGAGAAATAGAGAATTTCCAGTCTTGAAGATAAAAAAAAGATAGCTCACTAAAAGAAAATATTAAATTTAAAAGGAAGAAAGGAATCAAGGAAAAATTTGGGGGGAGGAAAAAAGAAAGACTCAAGCACAAAACATTCAGAAATCTTCACCACTGTAAAAAGAACAGTACATAGAGGAAAGAGGGAAAATAACTGATAAAAGACATATTTCTCCTGATCTAAAGAAAGAGATGCTTTTCAGTGTATAAGAAACATAGTGAAAGGACCTGGAAAGGGGAAAACATTTGAAATGTAAATAAATTATTAAAAAAAAAAAAAAAGAAACATAGCGAAAGGAAAATAGACAAGACCAGACCCCCCAGAGCACATGATATTCAAAACACTAAATGTGAACAACACAGGATTTGAAAGTTGTAAGAGGTAAAGACCTAGCCATACATAAAAGCAGGCACATTAGAATTATACCTTACTTCTCAATAGAGACTCTTAAAAGCCAGGACATACCTCACAGGATTGACTACACTGCTGAAGATGAAATACAATATGAATGTACGGATGGCTTCCTACCCTGTAACCCAGGGAACTGTTGCAAAGTGTACAAGTACTGGATGGATCCCTGCTCCAAGATGTAGTTGTAAGGTTCAGCCATATCTGTAATTCCCATACTACTGAAATAACTCTTTTTAACATGAAGATACATTTAATAAGTGGAGATACATTACCAGCAAATATTTGACTTTTTATTCATGTATAATCCTTAGAAACACTCTGCTATTCAAAATAATATTTTATGTGATACTTTATTTTAAATAGTATTAAAATTTAAGATATCAAGTAACATTAAAAACACATTTTAAAAAACAAATAATAATCTACTTCTACTAAAATTTATGTATATATTCATATGTATGTTTTAAATTAATGAGTGTTTTCAAGGGTTGTAGAAAATTGTTGGGTAAGAATATTGTCATATAGGAATTAATTTTACTTATTTATTTGCATTGCAGTAAATATCCTTCAAAAATATTTGCTTCACAATGAAACTTTGTTGCTCCCCATTTTTGTCAGCCAGATTTGAAGATAATTTGACTACTAGTTCTGCATGAGTGTGGTCCTGTCAGAGATTGTCTTAGCGCTCCGTCATCAGGAAACTTTGCTGGGCTGTGTGCTATCTGTTGGTCATTCTTTCTAGCTGTGTTTCCTGGTGAACAGGAAGCAATTAGCTTTGCTTTCTATCACACTCTTTGACATGATGATCTTCTTGGTCACAGGTTTAAAAAGATGAGAAAACCCAGTTGACAATGAATTCAAGTCACCAAAACTGTACATAACTTTCCTTGTTCTAATTTATTTACTTCAGTAATATTGACACAAAGATAGAAACATGAATAAGATGAGATCCCTGACCTTTTGTCACTAGTTTACTTTTGCTTGTTTGTTTCTGTTTGTTTGTGTAGAGAGTATCATGCTTGTGATACACACTTACCATGTAGAAGTAGATAGAAAGAAAGAAACGTAGATGCAGAGAGGCCCCAACCTGGAACAAATTGTTGGGAGCCACCACCCCCCAGATGCTGAGATCTCTATAGGTCATGAGAAAATGAAGCCAAGAAGAACTGGAAAATAGACCACACAGTTTAGACTATACAGTTCAAGGAACTGGAAAATATTATGACTGTTTCGAGAGCTGAATATGAAACCACAAAGACCACAAGGACAGCCTGTTCTCGTAAAAGAACATCTGGGTCACTGTGACTGTTGGCTGAGCCCACCCCCTGCTTCTCCCCGCCTCTGAGTTTTCCCCTTTTTGAATAATGTATAAAAGTAGAGGAGTTTTGAAAATAAAGTGAGACCTTGACAGAGCTTGCTTGGTCTCGTTCTTCTCTCTCGCCCTTCTCTCCCACAGGTATTGGGGTCTCCTCGGGTATCCCTCCAATAACTGGTCCTGCGGGTCGGGGCAGGGTGGCACCCGAACAGGGACCCGAGGATTTGACCCCGTCCTGTCATAGACGGACCCCGAAGAGTCCCAGAAGTGGATCCCAGAGTAAGAGTCCCAGAAGCGGACCCCAGAGTGACAGCTGCGCAGCCCCAATTTTCTGATGAAGAGAAGTTTTTAGGCGGCTCCCCCGCGACCCATGAGTCCCCTGGTGAGTAAGTCCATCTATTCAGAGATGGGTCAAAAATTATCCAAAGAATTAGCCTTTATTAAGGATTTGAAAGGCTCCCTGAGAGAGAGAGAGGAATTAGGGTTAAGAAAAAGGATCTTGTTAATTTCTTTTGTTTTATTGATGAAACTTGTCCCTGGTTTATCGTGAATGGTCCTGAAATTCACCCAGGGAAATGGCAAAAGGTTGGTCGAGACCTCAATGAGAAATTAAAACTAGAGGGTCGGAATGCAGTTCCCGACAGTGTATTCTCCTATTGGGGACTTATTAGAGATATTGTCGAGGGAGCTGACAAAGATTGTTCGAAAAGACGGCTTCTTTCAGTGGCAGAACTCTGTTTACAGCCTCTGTCTCGGTCGGCTTCAGCCGCCTCGCTACCTCCTAGCCCTTCTATTATAATTGAAATGGGCGATGAAGCGGCCGAACACCTCAGGTATAGATAAACCTCCAGCCGCCGCCACAGCCGCCTCCTGCGCTTGGCCACCGCCACCCCCTCCTTCCGTCAAGCCTCTTAAGAAGTTCTATCCTTCTTTAAGGTCCCTGAGAGATAGCTCCCCAAAAGATGACTTAAATTCGTCCAAAGATTCCCTCAATTACCCGGTTCTTTTAAGACAAAGTGAAAGCAAAGGGGGGAGGGAGTCTCTTGATCCCGGAAGTGAGGCTTCTTTGGAGGAGGATGCAGCCAAATACCATAATCCTGGCTGGCCACCGCATTTAAATTCCAAATTTCCTGCTCCACCAGTTGATCCCTCGCAAATTTGCGGACCTACCTTAATACCTACTGCCCCTACTTTCGCGGAGGAATTTTACTCCTCGGAATGCAAACGTTTGACTCGCCAACTTGCGGAGGCAAAAGAGATTTTAAAATTACAAAAGGAACTTCAAACTGTTTCGTTAAAGATTAAGAGTTTGAAAAGGTCTAAGCCCTCAAATCTCCTTGCCTTTCCAGTTATTACACGGGCCATGGGACAAAACAAACAACAGCCTGACTCTTGTGATCTCCCACCTCTCCCTGAGTCAGACAAAGATAAACCCCCAATGGAAGAAGATTCAGATAGTCCCGGCCCTGAACCCTTCCATGGTATTAAAGAAATTTTTGATGATCGAGAGCATAAAAAGATTAGCTTTAAAGCCCTCAAGGAATTTCATTCTGCTGTAAA
Source organism: Uromys caudimaculatus (assembly GCA_028551405.1). NCBI lineage: Eukaryota > Metazoa > Chordata > Mammalia > Rodentia > Muridae > Uromys > Uromys caudimaculatus. The sequence continues at coordinate 2,446 of JAPYYD010004063.1, read as the reverse complement.
GGCTTATGGCCCCAATGCACCCTTTACTTTAAGTGCTCTTGATTCACTTTCACAAGGAGGCCTTCTGTTACTGAAAGAATGGCTTCAAGTGACCCAAGTGGTCCTTTCGAGGGGACAATTTCTCGATTGGAAGGCTGATTTCTCTGATCGTTGCCAGCAACTTGCTGAATTAAATAAAAAAGATCCTCGAACAATTTCATGGACATTTGACAAACTGGCAGGTCGAGGCTTATACTCCTCAGAGGAAAAACAAGCCCGCTTCCCAGCTGCGCTGTTGAGCCAGACTCGGCAGGTTGCTATGGGAGCTTGGCGCAATCTTCTCTCTTCGGTGACAGCCTTTACACCCCATATTAAGATTACCCAAGACACTAATGAGGATTTTTCAGAATTTGTTGGGAGGCTTCTTGAGATGGCGGAACGTACCTTGGGACATTCTGCCGCTGAGGACAAGATAGTAAAACAATTGGCGTATGAGAATGCAAACAATGCCTGCCGTGCCGCCTTGCGCAGAAAGGCCAAAGATAAGAGTCTTGATGAGATGATTAAAATTTGTAAGGAGCTTGATCCCACCATCCATAAGATGTCTCAGGCCATGGAGGTTGCCGTGGGAGCTGCTTTTGAGAAAGTTTTGCCTTTTGCTTCACCTACCCAACATCAAAATGTTATGCCCCAAGCTATTATGCCCTCTGGCCCTATTATACCCTCCGGCCCAAATGTTCGCCGTCCCTTACCCATTAAAAATGTCCAAAGAACATGTTTTAAATGTGGTCAATTGGGACATTTTGCCAGACAGTGTCCTTTCCAAAATATAAGTACTGGTCCAAATGTTACACCTGTCTCACAGGCTTTTCCCAAGGTTGGCAATTCTCCAATCCCTTCTTTATGCCCCCGCTGCAGAAAGGGACAGCGTTGGGCAAGCTCTTGCTGTGCCACACATGACGCTGAAGGGCGCCCTCTCCCATTCCAATCGGGAAACGGGATGAGGGGTCTGCCTCGGACCCCTACCAACAACCTTCCTGCCTTCCACTCGGGGCAAATGGTGGAACGCAATCTTATGGCTCTAGCGCCATCTACCGGGCTACCCCAGGAAGTGCAGGATTGGACTTGTGTGCCACCTCCACTACAATATTAAGGCCGGAGGATGGACCACAGATAGTTAAGACTGGAGTTTTTGGGCCCCCGCCCATGGGCATGTTTTTCCTCTTGCTGGGCCATGCCTCTTCTACTATTCAGGGGATTTCTGTCCACCCCTCCTTAGTTGATGCTGATTATACTGGTGAGATTTGCGCTTTAGTTTCAGCCCCTAAGGGCCCAATCACCCTCCACTCAGGCCAACGCTTTGCACAGGCCTTGCTGTTACCCCTGGATACTACTACTCCTTCATTAGATATTCCTAGGGGGGGCTACCAAACCTGGCAGCACAGATATTTTTTGGGTTCAAGCCCTAAAAAAGGAAAGGCCTACTCTGACACTCAAATTGGAAGGCTGTCCTTTTGTTGGCATTCTTGACTAGGAGGCAGACTCTACAGTTATTTCCAAGGACCATTGGCCACCCTTCTGGTCCATTCAACCGTTCATGACTAACCTACAAGGGATTGGACAAAGTACAGAAACTGCCTTTTATCAAACCTCAAACCAGGGCAGCTCCTCTCTTTGTGCAGCTTCAAAGATTGATTCAACAAAGACAAATGCCCCTTTTACATTGGACATATTCAGCAATGAGGAGGAGGGAAGAGAACCGAAGAGAAATTGGGAGAATGGAGAAAAGAGGGATGATTGACTTGGAGGAAAGAAAAAAGGTGAAAAAGGTGTTAAGGGAGAAGTAAGTGGAAGAGAGAAGAGACAGGAGTGAAGGTGGAGGAGAAAGAAACCTGGAAGAAGATAAAGGAAGGAAATGAAAGGGGAGGGAGGGAGGAGGATGGAAGAAAACAATGAGAGAAAGGAGGGAAATGGAAAGCTGAAGGAAGGGATAGGATGAGGGAAGTGGAGGGAGATAAAATAGGGAAGAGGGACTACATGGGAAGTCGGCTGAAGAGGAAAGAGGAAGAAAGAGGAAGGGAAGAAAAAAGGAGAGAGAACAACAAGAATCTTGGTATCAAAATTGGTTCTCCACTTCTCCATGGCTTAGCACCCTTCTTCCAAGCTTTTTGGGACCCCTTGTTGGTATTTTACTTCTTCTTTCCTTTGGCCCCTGGGCTTTTAATAGATTAACCAGTTTTGTTAAGTCACAGATTGATTCAGCCCTACAGAAACCTGTCTCAGTACATTACCACCAACTGAGACTTTATGACTCTGATGAAGACCCACCTTCTGAGTCGGAACGCCTCCGGTTCTCTCCACTGGCCGAGGAGCTGAGGACCCCCTGGTATCTGCGTTATTGGGTTTTTGGGAGGAGGCCCAACATCACTCCTGATACCTCCCTTTAATGGCATTATGATGTAGATTA
>JAPYYD010004062.1:0-13472 GCA_028551405.1 Uromys caudimaculatus | reverse complement strand
CAACATTATTTTCCAAGCTCCTACACAACATCCCATAGAGCTCTTGACACTGAATGGCTCTTCTAGCCCAAAGTTCCAAAGTCCTTCCACAGTCCTCCCCAAAACATGGTCAGGTTGTCACAGGAATACCCCACTTCACTGGTACCAATTTGTTTTAGTCAGGGTTTCTATTCCTGCACAAACATCATGACCAAGAAGCAAGTTGGGGAGGAAAGGGTTTATTCAGCTTACACTTCCATGCTGCTATTCATCATCAAAGAAAGTCAGGACTGGAACTCAAGCAGGTCAGGAAGCAGGAGCTGATGCAGAGGCCATGGATGGATGTAACTTACTGGCTTGCTTGCTTGCTTGCTTCTCCTAGCTTTCTCAGCCTGCTTTCTTATAGAACCCAACTCTACCAGCCCACAGATGGCACCACCCACAAGGGGCCCTCCTCCCTTGATCACTAATTGAGAAAATGCCTTACTGCTGGATCTCATGGAGGCATTTCCTCAACTGAAGCTCCTTTCTCTGTGATAACTTCAGCTTGTGTCAAGCTGATGTATAAAACCAGCCGGTACAAGGAGCTAACTTCTGCGTCTGTCTCTTCACAGGCAAGGTTGTATCAGTACAAGTCTCCCTAGGTAGGTCTCCCTTAGCAGTATGTACTTTCTTAGCTGCCTGCAGTTCAGTCCTGCCCAAAGGAGGATGGGTGGAGATTGCAGGAAAAAATGCACCAGAGGGAGTAGATGCAAGTTCAGAAAAAGGAACACAATCCCTAGCCGACTTCACTTCTTGTGTTCTTTCTTCTTTCCTTCCTCATTGTCACGTTACATCCATTCTGTCTTGTGTTTTCTGCAGAGGAAGCTACTGTTGGAAGAGTAGAGGATTCTGTTCCCTGCTCCCTCAGTTTCAACAGCTTTTTCTCATACAGCTTCCCACAATGGGACCAGGATTCACTCCACAGCTCACAAGCTGATCCAGAAGTTCTTCATTAGAGAGGTCTGTCACATCCAGATCATCTTTATCTTCTAGCTTGGGCTTATCAGTTTTCTTTGTGGCCTTCCTGCCGGTGGGGCGGTGGCCACGACCCACGGAGGTCCCGGAGCCGAGCGCCGAGCGTGCTCCTCGTCGCTCGAGAAGTCGGGAGGCCCTTTGCTGTTGGCTCCAAGGGCGAGCGGTGGCCGGTTGCACGCAGTGAGCTGCTGCACGTACACTTCCTTGCGCTGCTCGCCGGCCCGGAGCGTCACGTTGTTGGCAACCAACTCGCTGGCTCTTCAACTTGTCTTTGGTCAGGACCGAGAAGGGTCCTCTAGGAACTCCGGCATCTCGTGCCCCTCCTCTCCTCCGGCGCGCTCTCTTGTTCGCTCACTGGTCCCGGAGGGCTGCGCCTTGGAGATCCCTGACCGGGAGCAGCGCCGCGGGCGTGGCGCACAACTCGGACACAAAGCCCAGGCCAGCCCCGCCACAGAAGCCCAGGGCGCACGATAGTGAGCAAGTGCGGCCAAACCTAGAGCCCGCAGGGAGAACTAGCCCACACACAAGCTAGTGCGTGGGGTGGGGGAAACCTGTCTCGCGCAAGCCCCAAGAACGCGCGCCGCCATTGGCGGGTGCAGGGAGAAAGCTTAGATCAGGAAGTCTGGTCACTTTAGAGAAACATTCTAAACACAAATCTGGAAAGGAGCCAGTTGGGTTCACATGTGTGATAATACATGAAGTACCTACTCTGTGTAGCCACATTCCTAGGTACGTGTATTTCATCTACAGGCTGAGTAAGACTTCCATCCCGCCGTGGGTGTCAGCTAGCCCACTATACATCTTGACAGGCGGGAGATGCAGGACGTTAGAGGTGGTACCATCCTGGTCTCTACCTATGAATTCTGCTGTTCTCATGACTATGACTAAGGAATGAAGCTGGTGGGTTCTGTGTCATGGGGAATGGTGTCTGTCTCAAATGGAAATATTTGAGGGGCTGGAGTTGGGTGGCTAGCATTTTCACTAGAGGGCTGAGGTGTTGGTCTTCTCTAAAGGAAGGGAAACAGCATGTGTTTGTGTGTGTGTGTGTGTGGGGGGTCTTGGGACCCAAGAAGCAGAAGGGAGTCTGGGGATGCTGAGCCCTGGATCTCTATGAGAATCCAGCTTCATCCTAGCCCATGCTAGGCAGGTTTGTCCAATAATCCTTCATAGAGACTAAGAAGTGTGTGGATCTTCTTGCTCTCCTCACTTACCCATATGCATATAGGAGTGCCAACAAATGGGAGTGCCCCAGGCTGGGTCCGTTGAAGGGCTGTGAAAGCGGATCCAGGCCCACAGCACTATCTGTACTTTCCTAGAGACATGGCTAAACAAAAACCTGAATTTTTGCCAGTTCTTAGACCTATTTCGAATTAGCAGATAGCCTGTCTGTTCCTAAACATGCCCTGCCCATGTCTGTCAGTCCATGTCTACATGTTCCTAACCCAGCTAGAGGACAAGAGGCCTCTAAGGACAAGAAGCCTTCTCTAACCAGAGACCAAAGGTCAAGGAGTCTCAGTATAGTTGCTGGAGACCCTTTAAGGAGAGTTCTGTAGTAGATATACTGGGGGAAGGCTCTAGAAGTTCCTGTTTGCAAGAGCTGTCACTGGACCCTGGTCTGGGCAGATGTTCTTTTGTCTGGGATTCCTGGCAGACATGGGACTCCTCTATCTTTGGAAAAACTGAGAAGGCCTCAACCTGGACGTCTGAAACCTCCACTCTTACTTTCTCTACTGGAGATACCACAAGGGCTAAAATTAACTTGTAAACTCCCACTTGTCCAAGAACAGATACCTTCCTCTGGAGTTCTGGGGGCTGTGATTCATGTAAAATAACAAGTCGTGTGTTTTCGCTTCAATAAACAAGGTTGGTTGCCCCCCAACTGCACAGGATGTGCTTGATCACATGTAGGTGGGAGGGATGGAGGCAGGAAGTATGTCAGGATGTATGCTTGTCCTGATTGAACGCACAGAAAATACCCGTGTAGCCTTGTGAATTTTGCCTTTATGAGCATCTGACTAACCTAATTCAGCATCTTTCTCTGATAATCCCAGCTATGGACCTGGCCACTGTCCATCTTCCTGGCCAGTATTTGATGAAGCTTACTTTAATTGATAATCATAGATTGGGTCTTTCTTCTCACAGTTTTCAGGTTTAACAATACCTGAATCAGCAGCACATCTGTCTTTATCCTTAGATTTAGGGAATCACATATCTTCGGACCCAGAGCTTGAAGTGTATTAACTGGCCATGAAATCAGCTACTCTACAGCCAGAATCAGTTTGTGCACCAGAAGCAGAGAGCAGAAAACCCAACAGAATGTTCTGTGACACCTCTGCTGTTAGAGCCAGATGTGGCATCAGCAGTCCAGCCAGCACACCTGATAGCAGCGTGGATCCTGTGTCTCAGCATGCCAGCAGTCACAGTACACGTTTTATAAGTGGAAACTTAAGGGTTCATTGGAAAGTCAGTTGCTTTGGATGGTGTTTTGCTGAGGCAAACGCAAGTGAAAGAATGTTTTGCTAAAGCAAGCACATGAAAGGACTTGTGATGAAGGATTCTTTGCTAACGACACCCATGTATTGGTTCACCTTACAATGCATAGCTGAGCTCCATTTGTTAGGACTTTATATAGAGAAATGCACCAGAAAACTTTTGGTGGTATGCTGGTGGCTTCTTGTTGCATCCACAGACTCAGCCAATTGACAGAATGATGTCAACAGATACACTCCTGTGGAGTTTTGCTAAATCAGACTCATGTGGTGAGGCAAGACCTGTGGATGTTTGGAGGGAGTATCAATAGGACTCAATGGCCAGTGCCAGGGGCTTGGCTTGCTAGCATAGCTAGCCTTGCAATGCTTCGTAGTCTCCAGTCTTTGCTGATCTTTGTTTAGTTGAGAGTGGCAGAGCAGAGAACTCCTGGTGTCCCTGCTGGTCCTAATCCCTTCTGCTGACTGTGCCAATTTGGCTGAGACCTGGCTGTCACTGCTAGGCCTCCCCTCCCCCCTGCTGCTATCAATGCTACCAAACTGGACTGCTGGTATATCTGTGAAGTGTTTGTGAGTGGATCAAGCTGCTGCTGCTGCCTCCTGTGAACTAAACTGTGAACTAAACTGACAAAGCAGATGGGATTTAAAGAACAATTTCTAAGCAGATCCCCTTCCCCCCTGTATCTTAATAACCTTTCTTTTCCTCTACCTCTGGTGAGGGGTGGTCTAGAAGGGAGCTTAAAGCATTTAAGAACCCATATTAAAAGTAGGCTTTGAAAAATATAAGCCTACATCTGGCACTTGCTGAGTGGGTCTGTCTCCTGCAGAGGTGCCGGCACAAGACCAGTTCTTCTGATAGCCTATCTCTGTCCACTTGAAGACAGCTCTAGTTCTGTGACCTCTCATACAGTCATCCTCAGAGCTCCTCCATCAGCAGCCCTTGGCACTCTACAGACTTCCCCTCTCAAAAATAGATTTTTTATTTTCTGGTTCTTTATTTTTATTTAGTTTTCCTTTTATAGTAAGTAGTTTTTTTTCATTGCATAATATGTCCTGATGTTGAATTTCCCTTTCTCTCCTCCTCCCAATTCCTTCCCATCTCCCCTTCCTTCTGTCTCTCATTAGAAAACAAATAGACTTCTATGGGATAATAATAAAATGAAATATAACAACAAAATATGACAAGATAAAGCAGAAACTAACATACTAGAATGGGACGAAGCCAACAAATATAGAAAGAGCCCAAGAAATGACACAGGAAATAAAGGCTCATATTTACTCATGTAGAAATCCCATAGAAATACTAAACTGGAAGCCAAAACATGTACTCAAATGACCTGTAGGGTACAAAGAGAGAAGAAAAAAATAAAATAGAAACAAAAATATAATAGAAAAAAAAGAAAAGTAAAAAGAGAGGAGCCCCGACGTGACATTATGAGACAAGAAACTTCCAGAGAGGCTGCCGAGTTCATTTCCTGTTGGCCTCTACTCCTGGGCATGCAACTTGCCCTGAAAAGTGATTGGTTTCCTCAGTGGGACCCTCTTGAAAGAAACTAAATTGCCATTTGCAAGTTGATATCGATTGCTTATGTATCAGGGGTGGGGGCATGTGTCCATTTCTTTCAGTTCTAGGACTTCATCTGGTGCAGACCTGGGTCGGCCCTGTGCATGCTGCCTCGGTTCCTGTGCACTGATATGGACACCAATCATGTTGCTTTACAGGGCCTGTTTCCTTTGTGTTCTCCATGCCCCCTGGCTCTTGCATTTTTTTGGCTCCTCTTTCAAGGGGATCCGTGAGTCCTCATGGGAGGGATTTGATGGAAACATCCCAGTTAAGGCTGAGGTGGTCTTAGGTCTCTCACGCTGCACGATGTCTGGCTGTGGGTCTCTGTGTTTGTTCCCATCTACTGCAGGAGGAAGTTTCTCTGATGATGGCTGAGAAAGGCACTGATCTATGAGTATAGATGAGTCATACTGCTACTTTATTTATTTATTATTTATTTCGTTTTTAAGAATAGTAGTATTTGTTTTTACCTAGGTCCCTGGGCTATCTAGCCTCAGGTACTTTATTACTCAAGCTGTGTAGGGTATGGGTTCCATGTCATGGAGTGGGCCTTTAATCAAATCAGATATTAATTGGTTACACCTACAAACTTTGTGCCACCATTGCACTAACATATCTTGCAGGAAGGATAGCATTGTAGTAGGTCAAAGGGTTTGTGGTTGGATTGGCGTTTATGTTTCTCCTTTGGTAGCATGCAGACTAGCTTCTTGTACCAAAGACATCAGCCTGTAGGGGTGAGGACTCTATGTAGGCATCAGCTTTACTTTGCCATGTCCAATGGGTTGTATAGGTGTTGTCTTCAGCAGTAGGGCCTTTTCACAAGTCTGTGGGGGAACAACCTATAGTCTTGGCAATAGTCTGAACATTTTCCCAGTAGGCAGGTGAGTCAGCATGATTGAATCTAGAAGACCTGTGAGAGCTGATGGTCTTTCTGATAATGGGGATTCTGCAACATCAAATTGTAAAGATCATTACTGGCAAATGGAACATATGTCGTGAACTGTCTCCCCTGAACATCTGGGGTCCTGCAGCACAGAAGGGTAAGGCCATAGTAGAGTTGAGCAGCTTAGCCTCCAGTGGGAGATGGAGAGTCAGGGGAGCAGGGGCAGTGGTGGCAAGAGTAGGTACATAAGGAAGGGGACAGAGATTCTCCTTGGGAGCAGAAGGGGGAAGCAAGGCAGGGGACAAGGCTGACTCTCTTTTAGAGGAATAAGGGCAGGGAACAGTGAGGCCAGTAACAGAAAGCTCTCACCCAAACAGGGGACTTCTCAACCAGGTGTTAATATGTGGTGATACATGGCACTTGGTCTGCTTGGTCCCTGGCCTCATACAGTATAGCCTTTACCCTGTAAATGGTGGGGATGAAAACCTCCCTCCTCAGACCATCCTACTTTATGGGTGGGTCATTTGTTTCTGCAAAAGATGGTAAGTTTGCAGGATGAACAACCAGGCCCGAGTCTTCTGCAACTAGGTAAAAGTTCTTAAAGTGGTTCAGGACCAAGCCCAGTGGGGTGGTCTGTGCCTGTCCTATCCTAGGAATCGAAGAAAAATTTGTATGAGAGGACAAAAAGCACAAACAGAAGAACATTCCTGGGAAAATGAAAACATAACCAAAGGCTGTCTCAGTTTTCCTTTCTGTGGATGGGAGGCCCAAAGACCCACAGCTATTTCAGAATCCAGATGAGAATCAGCAAGTTCTCCTGCTTCTGGTAAGGAGTTGGAAGTGTACTCCATTGTCTCTGGCAGGGTGACAAAATACTCGTCTGCTTTTTCCCTCGCAGCCTTCATATTAAACCTGAAACAGAAACACAGAGATAGGCAAGACAAAAGACAACTGGGCACCCAGACTTACCAACTGGAAAAATACTCCTCTATTTGGGTCAGGGGTCTCCAGTGAGTCCCTGACAGGAGCCCCCAGATGTAAGTGTCCATGATTCACCAAAGACTCACCTGGTCTCAAATAGTATGCAAAAGCAAAGGGAGTTTTATTCTGAAGTCCAGAATGTTGGGGTCTACCATTTACCAAGATGGAGATGCCCAAATGAGCTCTCAGGCCCAATTTAAAGCACGTAAGAGGAATTCCAGGGAGGGTTAGGTGACCCTTTTCCTAATTGGTTGGCTCTATATCTAGGGACATTCCAGAACCCTTGCTGAGGGGGGTAGTGGGGATGCTGGAAACTTGCTGGGGAAGCCTGGAAACTGTTGCTGACCCATTGCCTTTGCCTCAGGTCATGTGGCAGGGCAGCTTCTGATGGTGGGGCAGTTTCTGACTGGCTACCCAAGGCCTGGAGTTTTTCCAATAATTGACTTGCCTGGACTTGCTCAGTTCTTGGAAACAGAGATCTAGGCCTAGTCTCCTGAACTGCCAATTTGAAGCCTGTCATGGAGTCAGCCTATCTCAGTCCTCTCAATACATTCAGACATTTAAAAAAAAATTAATGAGCATGAGGGTACTGGCTGGTTTTGTGTCAAGTTGACACAAACTGGAGTTATCACAGAGAAAGGAGCTTCAGTTGAGAAGATGCCTCCATGAGATCCAGCTGTAAGGCATTTTCTCAATTAGTGATCAAGGGGGGAGGGCCCCTTGTGGGTGGTACTATCTGTGGGCTGGTAGAGTTCGGTTCTATAAGAAAGCAAGCTGAGAAAGCCAGGAGAAACAAGCAAGCCAGTAAGGAACACCCCTCCATGGCTTCTGCATCAGCTCCTGCTTCCTGACCTGCTTGAGTTCCAGTCCTGACTTCCTTTGATGATGAACAGCAGCATGGAAGTGTAAGCTGAATAAACCCTTTCCTCCCCAACTTGCTTCTTGGTCATGATGTTTGTGCAGGAATAGAAACCCTGCCTAAGACAATGAGCAAACCTTTCAAGAATTCTAAATACATTCTAGAGACCAGAGAACCAACCATGGGCAAGTATAAGGAGCTGAGAAGGGATCTATCACATCCAACATAGTGAATTTGTAAATCCCTAACATGAATGGCTGATGAATTAAAAAAAAAAAACCAGCCTATCAATAATCAAACCACCTAGAACAATACCCAAGAATATTACAGAGAACAGCAAAACTCTCTCAAAAATTATCTTAAATGTAAATGAACTCTGCTCACCAATTAAGACACAGATTAACTGTTTTTTTTTTTTTTTTAAGAGATTCATTGAGTAGTGGCAGTGCAAGTTTTTAACACTAGTACTCTGTAGGCAGGCGGATGTCTGTGAGTTCAAGGCCAGCCTGGTCTACAGAGCTAGTTCCAGGACAGCTAGAACTGCACAGAGAAACCCTCTCTCAAAAAGCAGAGAGAGAGAGAGAGAGAGAGAGAGAGAGAGAGAGAGAGAGAGAAAGAGAGAGAATATCAATTATCCATTTTTTTTTTTTCTAGAAGAAAATACTTCACTGGTAAGCTATTCCAAAACAGTCAAAGGATGCAAATAAACCTAACAAACAATTGTAAGAAATAAAGATGCTGGTGTTCTGTGTTCACCAGTTGGTAGTGAGATATCTAAGTGAAGGCTCAGAAACATAAACTTAAACAAAGAATCAGGTCCCAGGTGAAACACATCTGGCAAGCTGCAGCTGCTGGGAGTCATAGATCCCATTGCATTTCTTTCTGAACTTAGGAGATAACATTTCCTAGCAGCCCCAGCAATCCTCCCAACCAAATGGGCTCCTGAGAGTCACGTAGCACTGTTCCCCAAATACCAGAAAGCCGTTTGCGGCCTTGGCACCCAAAACGGACATATTGCTTTAAAAGCCAAGTTCCCCATAAATCTCTTACCCAACCATGTAAATTCCAAGACTTAGAAACTCCTGCTTGTGGTTCTTTTCCTTTAAAAACTCCTTCCCTAGACCTTGTGGTCATGGTTGCTTTTCCTATACTGTTGCATCAGGAAGGTTTGTGGCCCAAACTCGAGCTTGAATACAGACTCTCATGTGCTTATATCAGAGTTGTGGTTCCTGGTGATCTCTTTGGGGTTTTTGCAATCTGGCACAATAAACTTCCAACCAAACAAGTAGAATAGACAACAAAAGCCACTACAGAGTAATAAAGGGGCAGTTTAGAGGAAAAACAACTACAGATAATGTACTTAGTGTTAGGGGCCTATGCATAAAACAAATAATAAAAGGCACAGAAGGTCAAACAGGTCCTGATACATTTACAGTGGTTGACTATAATACCCCAGTCTTATTGTCAGATAGGCCATTCAACCAAAAGTCAGGGGAAAAAAATCCTGTCTAAATGACACCATAGAGGGTCTGGAGAGATGGCTCAGCAGATAAGAACAATTCCCAGCAACTGCATGGTGGCTCACAACCATCTGTATGCCCTCTTCTGGTGTGTCTAAAGACAGCAACAGTGTACTCATATACATAAAATAAATAAACAAATCTTTAAAAAGATTACATCATTGATAATTGTCTGTGGAATGGTCCAGCCAACAGATAGGGTACACACTCTTTTCAGTCACCCATGGAGCTTTCACAAACATAGATCACATTATACTGCACAAAGTACTTCCTTATATATTAAAGACCACAGTGAAATAAAACTAGAAATTATCAGGAAGAGAAACAATGGAACCTGCGTGAATACTTGGAGGTTGAACAATTCATTTTTAAGTGAATAATGAGCCACTGAACAAATGAAGGAAGAAAAGTAAAAATTCCTAGACACAAATGAAAACAATAACAGCCTTAAACAGAACCTCGGGATACAGGTAGGGAAGATTCAACGGTAAAATTTAAAACTATAAGTGCTTACACTAAGAGTGAAGCCAGTGTAGCTCAGCAGGTAAAAGCACACACATGCAAGGGGAATGACTGGCCTGATCTCAGGGTCCTGTGTTCAAAAGAACTGATTCCCAAAGGTTGTCCTATGACACATGCATACATACAGTAAAAACAACAACAACAACAAGAACAAAACATAAAGAAGCTGGACATTGTGAGGTAAACTTTTAATTCCAGTATTCAAGTGGAGGAGGATATGAAGTGGAAATTCCTGGTTTCTTTGGAGAGTCAGTTGTGTCATGTGATGTTTTTCTTGAAACTTTCTTATGAGAGGATGTTTTACTAAAGCAGACATGTGGAAGGATGTTTTTCTGATAACAAACATGTATTTTTCTGGAAACTGCCTGGGAAAGGAGCATGTGGTATTTTGCCAGAGCAAATGCTTGAGAGAACATGTGATGTTTGGAACAGGTATAAATATGGCCCATCAGCCAGTGGATGACGCTGTGGCACTGGTTCACCTTGCGTTCTTCACTGATCATCATTTGTTTTAACTTAGTAAAGAACGATGCCACCAAAGAACCTCTTGTGATATTCCAATGGCTTCTTGCCACTTCTATAGACTCAGGCTGATTGCAGAGCCTTGTGGTTTCTTCTGGATTGAACTGCCATTGCTGATTTCTGAATAGTGTTTTCAAGTGGATTGAACTACCACTGCTCGTTTGTGTGAACTGAACTGCTGATATCCAAACAATGAAAATTGGAATCACTTAAAAGAACTAGTTCTAAACAGGTCTACAGTCTCCTTTGTCCTCTTAACCTTTCCTTTCTACTACCTCTGGTGGGTGGGGGTGGTGGACTAGAAGGGAGGTTAAAGCATTTAAGAACCCTTATTAAACTAGGTTTTGAAAAATCTAAGCCTACAGGGATAACCATGAGTTAATGCTCCCATGTTTTGTGAAGCAATCTAGGCTAACCAGGGTTACAAGGTGAGACTTTTTCTCAAAAAAACAAAAATAAACAAATAACCCCCCAAACAACACAAAAACAAACAAAAATCAGAGAGATCCCAAATAAATAACCTAATATGCTTTTTAAGGCTTTATAAAAACAAGAAGCCAAAACCAAATGTAATATCCTGCAAGAAATAGTATAGATTAGACTCAAATAAATGAAATGGAGGCTTGAAGATGGGTGTGTAGGTCAAATCAAAATGAAGATTTGGTTCTTCATAACAGCATGCAAACACATAAACAAACCTAACAAATGCTTAGCCAATTTAAGCAAAAAAAAAAAAAAAAAAAACAAAACAGAGATGATACAAATTAATAAAATTAGAAACAAAAAGTGAATTATTATAACAGATGCCAATTAAATCCAGAGCCTCATTTGGGAATACTTTAAAAACTTAGACACCAAAAAATTGAAAAAGGCTAGGACTGGAGAGGCCTCAGCAGATAAAGACACTCGGGTATCCAATCTTGACAGCCTGAGGTCAACCCCAGAGGCTCACATGGTGGAAGAAGAAAACTGACTCCTGCAGGTTGTTCTTTGACTTCCACATGCACCTCCCTCCATAGCACAATAGATAAACAATCAAATGTAATTTTAAAATCTAATTAAAAAAGCAGAAAAACTAGAAGCAATGGATGAATTAGACCAAGAAGATAGAAACAACTTAAACTGAAGCAAGAAGACTGGGGTTGGGAAGGTAAGTCAGCAGTTAAGAGTACTTGTTGCTCTTGCAGAAGACCTGCATCCAGTTCCCACACCCACATGATGGCTCATAGCCATCTGATGCCCTCTTCTGACCTCAGAGGGCACCCAGACCACACACAGTGCACAAGTATACATGCAGGCCAAACACATAAAATAAGCCAATCCTGAAGCAGTTAATCAAGAGTCTTCCTACAAAGAAAGACAGAGTGAATTTACTGCTGAATTCTTCCAGTTGTTTAAGAAAAACCACACCAACAATTCTGTATTGTCCCACAAAGTAGTAAGGGAAGGCACATTGCCAGTTAGTTATGAACAAAATAAAAGGAAGTATAAATTAATTTCCCCAATGAACACAGGAACAGAAATTCTCTATAGAGTCCTTATAAATCAAATTAAAAATACATTAAGGAGATCTCCTATCATGAGTAATTTGGTTTCAATCTAAGGATGAAAGATTCGTTCAATGCAGAAATCACTAAATGTACTACGTAAGTAGACCTAAGGATGGGAATGGCATGGTCATCTCAGGAGACCTACAAAGGGAGAACACGACACACTTTACGATAAAGAGTCCTGAAAAAGTAGGAATATAAGAAACATATCTCAACATATGGTAAAAGCTATAAATGAAAAAAGTTTATATAGCTAACATAGTGATAAATGGGGAAATTTTGAGATCATTTTCTCCTAAATCTGTTATGAGACAAGGATGCCCAATTTCTTCAATCATGCTCAGTGTCTCAAATCTTATCTAGAATAATAAAACAAGCAAAATAAATAAATAAAGATATGCCAATAATAAAGATAAAATTATTCTTATCTTCAGATGACACAACCCTATATTTAAAATACAGACACTATCAGAAAACTCAAATTAGATAAGTGCTTTTAGCAAAGTTATAGGCTACAAAGCCACCATATAAAAACCAGTAGCTTTCCTACACATTATTAATGACTTTGATTAGAAAATATTGGAATAATATCACATTCACATCTTTAAAAATAAAGTGATGGCTTCCGGTCTGGGCCAGTGCCCTGAGCAGACCTTGGGTGAGAACTCCAGAGCAAGTCCTACAACACTCAGAAGAAGCTCCACTCCCAGGCACTCTGACACATCCAGGATCTCAGGATCACAGGATCACAGAATCACAGGATCACAGAGACAGCTGGACTCTGAGGAGTTCTGATACAAACAGGATCACAGAAAGAACAGGCTCCAGTCAGATATAGCGAGGGCAGGTAGCACTTAGAGATAATCAGATGTCGGGAGGCAACCATAAGAACATAAGCAACAGAAACTGAGGTTACTTGGCATCATCAGAACCCAATTCTCCCATGATAGCAAGTCCTGGATACACCATCACACGGTTTGGATCTAAAATCACTTCTCATGATGATGATAGAGGACTTTAAGAAGGACATAAATAACTCCCTTAAAGAAATACAGGAGAACACAGGTAAATAGCTAGAAGCCCTTAAAGAGGAAACACAAAAGACCCTTAAAGAATTACAGGAAAACACAACCAAACAGGTGAAGGAATTGAACAAAATTATCCAGGATCTAAAAATGGAACTAGACCTGAACAGAACACCAGTGGCTTATGCTCTAAGATCAAGAATCGACAAATGGGACCTCATGAAATTGCAAAGCTTCTGTAAGGCAAAGGACACTGTCAATAGGACAAAACGGCAACCAACAGATTGGGAAAAGATCTTAACCAATCCTAAGTCCGATAGAGGGCTAATATTCAATATATACAAAGAACTCAAGAAGTTAGACTCCAAAAAACCAAATAACCCCATCAAAAACTGGGGAATAGAGCTAAACTGAGAATTCTC
The DNA here is from genome assembly GCA_028551405.1 of Uromys caudimaculatus. NCBI lineage: Eukaryota > Metazoa > Chordata > Mammalia > Rodentia > Muridae > Uromys > Uromys caudimaculatus. Next base: position 142 of record JAPYYD010004062.1, on the reverse strand, counting down.
AACTGAGGAAATTCGCAGGGCTGAGAAGCACCTAAAGAAATGCTCAACATCCCTAGTCATCAGGGAAATGCAAATCAAAACAAGTCTGAGATTCCACCTCACACCAGGCAGAATGGCTAAGATCAAAAACTCAGGTGACAGC
>JAPYYD010004061.1:0-13473 GCA_028551405.1 Uromys caudimaculatus | reverse complement strand
GGGGATAGGGGGTTTCCAAAGAGGAGACCCAGAAAAGGGGAAACATTGGAAATGTAAATAAAGTATCAAAAAAATAAAATAAAATAAAATAAAAAGAGAAAAAAAAAAGAAAAAAATAAAATAAAATAAAAAGAAAAGCAGAAAAAGAAAAAAAAAGAAAAGAAAAGAAAGAGAGGGGTAGACAGGTGGATCTGCCTCCAGGCCCCATATTCTAATTTTTAATACAAAATAATATCTTTATAAACTACTAGGCTACTTTTGTTCCTCTTTCCTAATATCTTAGTAAAATAAATCTGGGTTCTTCATATTTTATATACTGGTATATGATTTACATGATTTATATGCATTCATATGTTACTATTTTCTTCTTCATTGTTAATGAAACAGGGTTTTGGGTTAAATAACACAGATAAGATAATGCAAATAAGCAATCAAAGTATAGAGTGACCAAAGTTCCCTTTGCACACATAACAACCTGGAGTGTGGAGCAAAACCCAGAGCATGTCCATAGTCATCTCACAAACACACATCGGAGTGAAAGAAGGAAGGGACAAATGCCAGACACACAGGGTTAAGGGCACTGTTAGTTCAATGGTAAGAGTCACTAAGTGATTCCAAGTTAAGGTGCTACCTCCCAAAGAGGTTTTCATTAGATTCAGAAAAGATGAAACCACACAAAGAAGTGATTGTATGTGGGTTACACATTTATTTATGTGTGAGCATGTACATCAATGTCAAAGTCCTTTAAAAAAAAACTACTTGGTTTTATTTTGTAACCTTTGTTCTATTGTTTTTGACTATTAAAATTAAGCTTTGCTCTTTCTTAAGATCTCTTTTGTAAACATAAAAAAAAAATCAATGTTATTCACACCTCCCATAGTAAATTTATTTTGAAAATTTCTTGATTCAAAACAAAAAAAAAAAAAAAAAGAAAAGAAAAATCAGGAGGATGCCAGATATGTCACATTTTCTTTTAATCCTAGTATTCAAGAAGCATAGGCAGGTGTATCTCTGAGTTTGAGGCCAGCTTGGTCCGCAAAGAAAGTTCTAGGATAGCCAGGGCTATACAGAAAAATCTTGTTTTAAGAAACAAAACAAAACAAAATGAAACAAAACCTATCAGGATATCTGCAATCCTGTACTGAGTCTACTGAGTGTAGAATACTTATCTCTCTTCCACATGTTTATTCACAAAGACTTTAGTTTTAAAAGGATAACCAGCTGGAAAGAAACGAAAATTTAAATTACATAAATGAAAGGAGAATCTACAAAAGCTTTAACAACTTAAAATTTTTAAAGGATAAAGTTGATTGATTGTTGTGTTATTTATGCAGGAACCCAGGACTCAAGCCAACCTCATAGTTACCTGTTAAGGACAAGTATAGAGAACCATTAACAGAATTGGGTAGGGTAGTACCCTGTGAACCACACAGCTGTGTGGATGCTGTATGTGTGGGCCCAGACATCACTTTCACTAAGGATACTTCTGAGAAAAGTGGTCATCCTCCGAAACAGGAAAAATAGATTGTAAAGCTTCAGACATGGGTCAGAAGGCAGATGGCCTGAAGCAGGAGAGTCAGGAGGAATTCCAGCAGCATAATCAAACAATGGGTCTAAAGACATTCCTTATGACCTAAACATTGGATTAAGAAGATTGCCACAAAGTATGGATGACAAAGTTTGGTTTGATATAGGGAATCATTTTGAGATAGTAGTAGGAGAAGAAGTAGAGATTTGTGGACAGTGGGCGATGCGTGTGTTGATGATGTGGCCACCACCAGGAGACTGATCTTTTACTTCACAATTGACCATGGAAGCCACAAGTTCCTCTCAGAGTACCATGGCTATGAATGAATGTTCAGGCTGGCAGGCGAGGTAGGAAAAGACTAAAACAGTGAGCCTCACTCCTTCAATCCATGTGACTTATGTGAATCTTAGCTGTAAGACCACTTGGCACCTTGGAGTCTCAGCATTCTAATTTGTAACATGAGAGTGTAGAGCTCAAAAATCTCAGTTTTATCTTTTCAAGTTACCATGAACTAAGTTGCTAAAACAATTCCATTATCTCATCATTAGAAGTCAGAAACCCCAGATAAATGTCCTTGGAATAAAACCAGGGTGCCTGCAGGCTGCATTCCTTCTAAAGGTTCTGGTGGAAAGGGCCCTGCTAGCTGTTCCCAGCTTTTGGAAGCTGCCCACCTTCCTAAGTTCCCCGTTCCCTCTCATCTTCAAAGCCAGTAATGAACTGTCAAGTCTTCCCCATTTCTTTTCTTGTTTTCAAAATCATTTCTATTTTTAAATTGATAAATGAAAGTTGTACATATTTATGGTATACAATATGATCTTTAAAGTATGAAAAAAAAGCTAGACTGGCCAAATTAAAGTATGAATCACCTTTATGTGTTTATTTTTCAGTGCCAAGAATAATTTTTAATTCTACTTTCAATACTTTAAACCGTGTGTGTGTGTGTGTGTGTGTGTGTGTGTGTGTGTGTGTGTGTGATGTGTGTGGGAGTGTATGCCTTAGTGCTGGAGGAGAGGTCAGAGGAGAAGTTTGTGGAGTTGGTTCTTTATTGCCACCATCACATTGACTCTTGGAATCAAACTCAGCTCATCAGTCTTATATGACTTGTGCTTCCATTTGCTGATCAATCTCATTGCCCCTCAGTGATATACAATTAAGAGACTAAAATTATTTGTTTTGTCTAACTGGAAATTTGTACTCTCGGTCATGTCTTTTATCTGTCTCACTTTCAAAGATACTTACTCTTTTGCATCTTTTCTTCCATGTGCAAAATGCTTTGGTACGGTGTGATGTGTTTATAAAAAGATATATTATATATGTTCTATGTGAGTGTGTGGGGAAGGTGTGGGGGAAGGGTGTGCCTCAGTGAGCCCATGCCAAGGCATCCCTTCCCCCAGAGGGACCAGCCACACCATAGTATAGTATAGAATAGAGTTTATTCAGGGCATGGGAAAGGGAGTTAAGAGGGTAGTAGAGGCAGAGAAAGGTAGAGAGAGGGAGAGAGTAGAGAAGTGGAGGCCGGCCATGACCACGTGGAGAGGGGGTAAGGGAATGGGGAGAGAGGGGGAGCAAGGGGGCAAGAGGCAAGGCAAGAGAGCAAGAGAGGCAAGAGAGAGAGGAGGGGGCAAGCAGCCCCTTTTATAGTGGGCCAGGCTGTTGCCAGACAACGGTGGGGAGGAGCATACCTGGCTGTTGCCAGGTAACTGTGGGGTGGAGTTTACACAGATTGCTAACATGGTGCACATGAACACTGTAAGTAGTGTAATGTCATTTAAGGTTTTATGATTAGCACATTAATTTGATCTGTAGTTGTATTCTTCTTTGATATGTAATCTAAAATATTCATAAGTTTGGAAAATTAAATGTGGATAGTTTGCTATGCTTCATGATACATATTGTAATTTCAGGTACAGGCAAGCAAACTGCCCTGAGCTTGAGGTCAGTCTGGTCTACATAGTGAGTTACAGGCTGGTTATGGCTCAATAAAAAAAATGAAACAAAACAAATAAAGGAGCAACAACCTTCCAAAAGACACACACACATACAAAAGATATTTTTTAAGGCCATTATTCCTAGGCAAGTTTGTTAGAACACATAGCCTCCTACCCCAGAAAAATCTTCCTGGTCTCTGAAAAACTGAATGCAAAGACATTGATTATTTTTTCCAGCCAGTCATCTTACTGGCTTGATTACTCTGTCATTAAAATTGCCATCCATTTTCTAGATGATTGGACACCATCCGGTCATAAGGTGGGAACAATATGTAGAGCGTGGACAGGCCTGTTATGATGTATGGTAGCTTCATACACGGTAGTCTACACAGAGCAGTCCTTGTTCAGCTTCACTCAGGTTGGATGAAACTCAGCATGAAATGGAATATACTGTTATTCTCTTACCTTTCACTCATGTACTGATGTTGGAAGGATGGATTCTTGCCATGGCTGTCCTCACACAGCCAGAGAAAAAAACTCTGGTTTACAACCTGTGTAAATTATTGTTACAAACAGCCACCCCATGTTCTTTTTAAAAGTTTTCTGAAGTATGTAGAGGGAATCTCTTGTGTACTGCATGGAAGCATTACCTGTTAATAAAAATCTGTTGGGCTATTAGCTTAGTCAGGAAATAAGAGCTGGGACTTTTGTCATGAAGGGGGTATTCTGGGATAGAGACAAGCGTGGGGGAGATTCGCCTCAAAGTCTGAGGAGATAGATTCACGAAACTGAGGAAAAGTAACCAGCCACGTGGCATTCATAGAATAGAATAAATGGGTTAAATAAGTTACGAGCTAATCAGACAACAATCCCTAGCTCATGGCCTAGGTATTTATTCAGAAATAATTTAGTGTCAGACTCTATCTCAAAAACTTGGGCATGGGTAGAAAAGCCATGATAATTATTTATGTTCTTGGTTCCATTGATAGTTTTTTTCCTAATCTTTTTTTTGAAACTGATGGGAGAATAGCAAAGCATACTCTTGCTCTAACAAATAGCAATGAAAACAGAAAAAACCACTTGAAATATATGACAATTGTCCTAAAGAGATATAGAAAATAAAGAAACACTCATTCAGGAAAAACTTGCTAAAACCTAGCAAGAACAGTAGTCTATGACATTTGAGCCATGCATGACACACTGCCTAACTCTTCTCCCTAGAGCTCTAGTCCAGTTACTGTAGGGTCTCTAATACTAGAAGTGACACAGAAAGGGAGTCCTCATCTTCTATTGACCTTTCAGGAATAGGTGATGGAGCTGTTGGCTTTTTCATTTCCCTCAGACTTACAATGCAGACTTGGGGAGCATCATGTTCCAATCACTCATTCATGTAACCAAAGTATTATTCTGCAGAAGGAAGCCAAGTCCCTGCCACCAGGTCTTTTTATTTTTTACTTTTTCATTTATTTATTTATTTATTTTTGGTTTTTCAAGACAGGGTTTCTCTGTGTAGCCCTGGCTGTCCTGGAACTCACTCTGTAGACCAGGCTGGCCTCGAACTCAGAAATCCACCTGCCTCTGCCTCCCAAGTGCTGGGATTAAAGGCATGCACCACCACTGCCTGGCAACCACCAGGTCTTGTATAGTCCAAGAGTTTCTAACCAGGAAAGGGGAGTGGAACAAAGGTTAGCTTATTTCATACCAGATAGGTGATATCAGCAGAACATTTTCTGTGTAATTTAAAGGAGGTTTCCATGGTTCCATCACACAAACAGAGATAAGAAAAGAGACATACAATCTGAAAATCAAGATATGAGGCATCCATCAAGATTTCTCCCAGGATCAGGGTAATTCCAATAGTATGGGACACTATGAATAAAATCCAGCTTCAGTCACTAAAGAGCAGTCAAGTTCTGATTTTAAAGAATTATATTATTACTTCTAAGTAATATAATTACTTTCTAAGAATTATATTATTAATTCTAATTATTATTACTAGAATTATAATTCTAATTCCTATAATATAAGAATTATATTATTACTTTCTAGAATGAGAAATTGTGAAATTTAAACAGCAGAGAAAAAGAGAACAAAAGAAATTAAATAGACCATAAGAGGAATGTTGGGTTTGATTAAGCCTGTCTGCACAAGCAAAGTAGGAGAATAAGATTAAAAAAAGAAAATGAAAAGTTAAAAAGAAAAGAAACCCCAATGATTGAGAAATGAAATTTCTCTAATAATCTATACTTAATGACTAAAATATCCAAAGAGTACCCTTACTCAAAAATCATGTGTAAAATATTGAAACCAAAAAAAAAGAAAAAACTTTGGAAACAGCAAAAGAGACTCCTCTAAGCACAAGAAAAACCCTCTTAATAGCAATCACTGGTTTCTCATCAGAAATAATAATTCAGTGCAGAAAGTGGGGTGACAGTTGGAAATACATACAAAAGTGACGAGAAGAAATCTGAGATACAGTGATACCGTGAGCTGTTCGGTTTCCATGAGTTTTTTAAGCTTTCTGTTGTTGACATCCAGTTTTAATTCATGGTTGTCTGATAGGAAGGAGAATGCTATTTCAATTTTTTTGTATCTGTTGGGACTTGCTTTGTGTTGAGTACGTAGTCAATTTCAGAGAAAGTTCCACAAGGTGATTTTGTGTTTGCTGAAATGTTCTGTGAATATGTTAGTTCCATTTGATTTATAACATCAGTGAACCCCAGCATTTTCCTGTTTATTTCTTATTTTTTGGTCTGGACGACCTGACTTTTGGCAAGAGTCAAGTGTTGAAGTCTCCCACTATCAAACTTTGAGGGTTTGTACATCATTTAAGCTATAGTAGAGTTTCTTTTTATGAACTTGAGTTACTTAGCATTTAATGTGTAAATGTTTAGAATTATTAAATCCTCTTGGTAGATTATTCCTTTGGTTCATATGTATTGTCCTTCAGAATTCTTTGTTTTGGCTTAGAATGTATTTTGTCAGATATTAAAATGGCTATATGGGGTAGTTTTTTTGTTTTAAATCTGGAGGTGATGCATATTCTTGATGGTAAGGTGTGTTTCTTGGATGTAGCAGAAGAATAGATCCCAATTTCAAATCCATTCTGTTAGTCTGTGTCTTTTTATTGGTGAACATTTTCAATAAGCAGCGTTTTTTGACTTCTACTATTTTGTTATTGTTGTGGTGGTGGCAGTGGTGGTGGTGGCGGTGGTGGTGGTAGGGTGTGTGTGTGTGTGTGTGTGTGTGTGTGTGTGTATGTGTGTGTGTGTGTGTGTGTGTGTGTGTGTATGTGTGCGTGTGCATGTATGTTTCTCTGTGTTTGTGTGTCTGTATGTGATTCCTTTGATTTACTGGTCTAGACTTATTTATACCTTGTATTTTCTTTGGTGTGGCTAACTTCTTCAGAATGGAGTCCTCCTTTTAGTGGCCTACTATAGGGCTGGATTTGTAAATATATACTGAATAAATTTGGCTTTATTATAGAATGTCTCCCCCCCCATACCTCTTATAATTGAAAATAATAGTCTGAGCATTGGTAGTCTCTTAAAGTTTGTAGAACATTTGTCTGGGCCCTTTTGGCTTTTACAGTCTCCACTGAGAAGTCAGGTGTTATTCTGTGGGGCAGTGGACTGTGAGAGGTAGCCTGGTCCTCAGATGAGCTAAAGGATTTGAAGCCCTAGAGACCCTGAAGGGACTGTAGGAGCTTCGCCTGCTCCTGGGCACCAAGCCCCCGTCACTAGCCGCAGCCCCCCATAGATTTGTGCCCATCAGTCATGTAAGGACAACATCCCAAGTCCCTCCACATGTAGTTGAGGCATCTCTAACATCTCAGACCAAGACAATAAATAAAGATACCTGTGGTAGGCTCAAGACAGAGATTTCCATGCTAATGAGGCCTGGAGGGCATAGCCAATAAGATTCCCTTCCCAGACATTCCTCCCTGCAAAAGATATTTAATCTCAGGCCCACCCTGAGAAGTGGGGTATGGTTTTACACATCCAATTCCCATCATGGCAATAAATGGTATGGAACCACAGACTGTCTCTCTTTTCATCGTGATCCACTGTTGCGGAGCTGTGGAGAAGACCTTAACCTATAGAGCTACTGTCTACTCTTCGTACAAGGCCTCTCTATGCTCCCATCTATGACCAATCCATCACCAACCACCACCAAGCCCAAGCCTGCAGTCAAGCCAAGGACTCTCCCTGTGGGACCAGCCAGACCTTCCTTACCCCCAAGCTCTGGGTCCCCTACTCCATCTCAGCTCTTCCGAGGCTCCCAGCAGTGCCTGGATGTCTGAGAGTCTGAGAAATCAGATGGACAGGCTTTGTCGAGGCCAGCAGACCCCGAACCAGCTCTGGCTGTCTGGCACCTCAGATCGCACTTCCACCAGGTAATGACAAGGGGTAAGCGCAATCAAACTCCCTGTGTCCTACCTGCCCCAGCAGCCAAGCCCTGTGATGGAGTGATTTCAGGACCCATAACCCTATATTATTCTCACAAGTCTGTCTTTGTATGTTACTTGGTCTTTTCCCCTTGAAACTTTTAATATTCTTTCTTGCATTGTTTAGTGAATTGACTAATATATAACAAGATGAATGAAAATTTGGTCAAAAAAGAAGTAAAGAAATAAGTTAAAGACTTTCTAGAATTGAATGAAAATTAAAGTACACAAACCCAATACGGGACACAATGAAGGGATCTAAGAGGCAAGTTGCCTGAAACATTGGAAAGATCTCAAAATACTAATTTAATAGCATACTTGAAGGCTTCAGAAGGACAAAAAAGGCATACCAAAAAGATCCAGATGGCAAGAAATAATCAGACTCTGGACTGAAATCAATGTAGTAGGAACAAACAACAAAATAGTACAAAAAAATCACTTAAATGAAGAGTTGCTTTCTTGAGAAAATAAGATTGGCAAACTCATAGCCAAATCAACAAAAAGACAGCATGAGAATATTCAAATTCACAAAATTAGAGACAAAAAGTGGAATATCACAACAGACACAGAGGAAATCCAGACAATCATAAGGGCATACTTATGTACTCCTGTACTCCAGCAAATTCAAAAATCTAAATAAGCCTATAACTCCTAATGAAATAGAAGAAGTAATTAAACTCTAACCCCCCAAGCCTAGGGACAGCTGGGTTAAAAGACAAAAACATTCAGACTTCTAAAAAAAGTTAATGCCAATTTGTTTTATGAGGTCACAGTTACCTTGATACCTAATCTACATAAAGATCCAACAAAGAAATTGTATACCAACTTTCCTTATGAAAATACATGCAAAATTCTCAATAAAATACATATAAACTGAATATAAGAGCACATTTAAAATATCATCCACCATGATCAGGTAGAATTCATGTGAGAGATTTAGGGATGGTTTGAAATACATCAATAAATATAATCTACCATATAAAGAGATTGAAAGGCCTAAACCACATAACATACACACAAAATTGTTTTAAGTGGAAAAAAAATACTTCAGAGATTCTTCAGCGTGAGATCAAATATCAATAAACATGGATTCAAATCTACATACTGAAAAAAGATTACCAGTAAAGTTAAATATGTAGGTATCTAGGAAAGAACATATAAGTATACATTTCTTCTTATTCATTTAAAGATAAATTTTAATAATATCCATTAAAAGCCTGAAGCAATGGCTCACTTAAGAGCTCATGCTGTTCTTGCAGAGCATCTGAGTTTAATCCCCAGTGGCCATGTTAGCTGACCACACCCATCCACCACTACAGCTCCATCACCTTCTTCTGGTCTCTGAAGGTAACTGTTATAATGTATATATTCTATATTATACACAGAAATAATACACAGAGATTAAGCAATATATTACTAAATAAGCAATGGATCAATGGATCAATCATAAAAGAAATTAGAAAATTACTGGAAATTTAAAAATAATCAAATTAACATGACAAAGCAACAAAAATAACATTAAAAAATCTTATGGGTATAGCTTGAGAAAATACCAACATTAAAAATGAGAAATATCTCAAATAATAATAATATCTTTCCCTTTAAAAAGATGAGACTAAGTCACATCAAAGAAAAGACAACTGTAAAGATTAGATTAGAAATAAATGAAGAACATAAAAGTATAAAGTAAAATCAGTGAAGCCTAATATTGAAGAGATCAGCATGATGAACACTTTCACAAAGAAAAAGAAAAAGAAAAAAGTCCTCAACTAGAGAGAGAGAGAGAGAGAGAGAGAGAGAGAGAGAGAGAGAGATGAAAGATAAATTATTAAGGACCTAACAGAAATAAGGAGGCTACTCTGGGAAGCTAGTACCCTCAACGTGCCAGCAAATGAGATAGCTCAGCAGAAATGGATGCATTCCTAGAGCATCACTTCAATGGATGTTGACAAGCTATGGAGAAACCCAACATTCTTTCAAGATAAAACACAGTCAAACAAATTAGAAGCAGACTTCTTCAATATGATAAAGGACATCTGCAAAGAAATCACTCCTAGAGTTATAGTTAAGGATTAAAGGCTGAATCCTTTGCCTTATGACAAGGGACAAGATTAAAATAATTTCCCTCTGCATTGAACTAACCTGGACAATTTGACAAGCAGAAGAAATAAAGTCACCAGAAAGGAAAATGTGAAATTGTAGAGACCATCTTCATGGCACAAAAAACTCCTGAGGGATTCACTAAAACACTTAGGATGAATATATGAATTCATCAAAATTATAGAATAAAGGCTCAATGTTAAAAATCAATTGTATTTCTATACACTAGCAATGATGATTTACCAATTAAAGTAAGAATGTAATTCTACTCACATAATACAAAAAATGTAAAATTCTTAAAGACTCAGGACAGAGAAATATGGCTCAGTTGTTAAGTGGAGTTGCCACTCTCCTAGAGGATTTGAGTTTGTTACTCATCATCTGTGTGGAGTGATTCACAACCACCTTTCAATCCTGTAACCTTTGGGAACCTCTGAGGACATCTGCATGTATGTGGCATGTACACCCACAGGCACACATATATGTAAATGAAATAATTTTTTAAAAAATCCTTAATAAACTAAGTATGAGAATTATATAATACTGTTGAAAGAAAGAAAATATCAATAAATGAAAAAAAATTATTTTATGGATTAAAGTTATAATATTCTGTCTTGTTTTGTTTGACATTAGATTTCGCTGTATAGTTCTGGTTATCCTGGATCTTGCTATGTAGAATAAGCTGGCCTTGAACTCAAAGATCTTCCAGAGTTTGCCTCCCAAGTGCTGGGATTAAAGCTGTGTACCACCACCACCACCTGACTGAAGATATAATCTTTCTTAAAAAATGATTTAATTTTATTTTATGGGCATTTTGTGTTCTGCCTGCATTAATGTCTTATGAAAGTGTCAAATCTCTTGAAACTGGAGTTACAAAGGAGGAAAGGCAGTATAGGAGGAAGAGAAGGAGAAAGAAGAGGAAGGGGAGAAAGAGGAAAAGGAAGAGAAGGAAAAGAAGGAGGAAGAGGAGATGGAACCATCTAAGGGAGAAATTGTCTCAGCTCTAAGGAAAACCTATGTGAGTTGCCCTGTGGGTGCTGGGAATTGAACTTGGGTCCTATGAAAGAGGAGCCAGTGCTCTTAACCCTGAGCCATCTCTTCATCCTTAAATATAATATTCTTAAGATCAGACAATTTTTTAGACTGACCTACATATTCAATACTGTCTGTATCAAAACATTTTCCTAGACTGATCACCAGATTGAAGATAGTCTGTTTCAGTGTTCAATTATTTTGCAGACATTGACAAGAGGATCTAAATGACATGGAAGACCGAGGACTTAAGGAAGCCAAAAGAGTCTTGAGAAAGAACAAAGGTTGTAGGGTTATACTTGTATTGCAAAACTCACTAGACAGATGAGGGAGCCAAGACAGAGTTATATTGGTACAAAAATTAAACTATAAGCCAACTGAATATAATTAAAGAGTAAAACTTTGCATGTATCCTTGTTCATTTTTGATAAGGATATCAAGAAGATTCACTGCTGGACTAACTGCCTCCATGTCTACAAAAGAATGAAGATGAACCTTCTTTTTTTTTTATTTTTATTTTTTGATACTTTATTTACATTTCAAATGTTTCCCCCTTTCCAGGTCTCCATTTTAGAAACCCCCTATCCCACCCCCTCCTCTGCCTCTATGAGGGTATTCCCCCACCCACTCCCGTCTTCCCACCTTGGCATTCCCCTATACTGGGGCCTTTAACACCCTCAGGCCCAAGGGTCTCTCCTCCCCCTGATGGTCAACAAGGCCCTCCTCTGCCACATATGTGGTCCGAACCATGGGTCACTCCATGTGTATTCTTTGGTTGGTGGTCCAGCCTCCAGGAGCACTGTCGGGCCAGTTGACACTGTTGCTGCTTCCATGGGGCTACAAACCCCCTCAGCTCCTTCAGTCCCTTCTCCAACTCCTCCATTTGGGACCTCACTCTCAGTCCAATGAGTACTGTGAAGTAAAACTTGGGTATTCCAAACTTTTGGGCTAATATCCACTTATCAGTGAGTACATACCATGTTTGTTCTTTTGTGACTGAGTTACCTCGCTCAGGATGATATTTTCAAGTTCTATCCATTTGCCTACGAATTTCATGAAATCATTATTTTTAATAGCTGAGTAGTATTCCATTGTGTAAATGTATCACATTTTCTGTATCCATTCCTCTGATGAGGGACATCTGGGTTGTTTCCAGCTTCTGGCTATTATAAATATGGCTGCTATGAACATAGTGGAGCATGTGTCTTTATTACATGTTGGAGCATCTTCTGGGTATATGCCCAGGAGAGGTATAGCTGGGTCCTCAGGTAGTATTATGTTCATTTTTCTAAGGGTCTGCCAAACTGATTTCCAGAGTGGTTGTATCATCCTCGCCAGAACCCTCTTTTAACCTAGCACACAACAGTTAACAAAAAAATCAATCACTAAACCTATTAAACCAACATCTTTAGAGGAAAACAGGACTAAATTTTCACTCACGAGTTAGGTAGTGGACTCTTACATGTCACAACAAAAGTACATGTGCCAAGAAATATCAAGCTAGATTACATAAAATTATGAATTTTTGCAATAAATAATATCATAAATAAAAGGAAGGGAAAAGATACACACTGAATATTATATTTACAAATCATGAATAAAAGATTGGTATCTGTGAAACAAGAAACTCATGACTTAAAAATAGGTAAAATAATACAGTTATAAACTAGCAAAAGATAAGAATTGGCATTGGGGGTGGAGACCTCTGCCTGGGCCACCAGGAGTCCATAGCCAACGAGCACCAGAGAAAGCTACCCTCCCAGGAGCTTGGAAAAGCTGTGAGTGGGGTTAAGGGTAGCAACACCTCTCACCCAGACCCGCCCAGACCCGCCGTGATCCAGGGCCTGAGAACCCAGGGCCAGGAAACCTCTGAACCTTCCAGTTTCATCTGTGGGTAGAGACCTCTGCCTGGGCCACCAGGGGTCTCTGCCTGGGGACCTCAACCTGGGCCACAAGACTCCAGGAGAGAGCAGGTATCCCAAGAGTGCTGACATACCTTTGAGCACAGGCAAAACCACCACTTCTGTTCAAACTCACTGGATCAAGAGGGACCCTTGCAGAGCCATCAGGGCATAGGAACCAAGGGACAGCTGGGGACAAGATGCTTCTGATTTCTGTCTGCACCCCAGAGCGGACCCTGTGCCACAGCTCTCCAAACCCAAACACCTCTCAGCGAGAGTTGGTCTTCAAGGAGTATTGACACAGAGGCCTGCAGGAGGGGCAAGCCACAACAAGACAGAGTAAGATCAGCTAACGTCAGAGTCAACAAGATGGCAAAAGGCAAGGGTAAGAACATAAAGAACAGAAACCAAGAGTACTCTGCACCATCAGAACCCAGCTCTCCCACCACAGCAAGCCCTGGATACCCCAACACACCAGAAAAGCAAGACTCAGATTTAAAATCATTTCTCATGAGGATGATAGAAGACGTGAAGAAA
>JAPYYD010004060.1:0-13474 GCA_028551405.1 Uromys caudimaculatus | reverse complement strand
AAATCAAAACTACTCTGAGATTCCACCTCACATCAGTCAGAATGACTAAGATCAAAAACTCAGGTGACAGCAGATGCTGGCAAGGATGTGGAGAAAGAGGAACACTCCTCCACTGTTGGTGGGATTGCAAGCTGGTACAACCACTCTGGAAATCAGTTTGGCGGACCCTCAGAAAAATGGACATAATACTTCCTGAAGAGACAGCTATACCACTCCTGGGCATATACCCAGAAGATGCTCCAACATGTAATAAGGACACATGCTCCACTATGTTCATAGCAGTCATATTTATAATAGTCAGAAGCTGGAAACAACCCAGATGTCCCTCAGCAGAGGAATGGATACAGAAAATGTGGTACATTTACACAATGGAGTACTACTCAGCTATTAAAAACAATGAATTCATGAAATTCGCAGGCAAGTGGATGGAACTTTAAAATATCATCCTGAGTGAGGTAATTCAGTCACAAAAGAACAAACACTGTATGTACTCACTGATAAGCGGATATTAGCCCAAAAGTTCGGAATACCTATGATTCAATTTGCAGCAATTGTTGGACTGAGTGTGAGGTCTCAGATGGAGGCCTTGGAGAAGGGACTGAAGGAGCTGAGGGAATTTGCAGCCCCATGGGGAGGGAACAACAGTGTCAACTGGCCAGGTCCCCTGGTGCTCGCAGATACTGGACCACCAACCAAAGAATACACATGGAGGGACCCATGTTGCTGTCCACATATGTGGCAGAGGAGGTTCTTGTTGGACATCAGTGGGAGGAGAGGCCCTTGGGCCTGAGGGTGTTAGATGCCCCAGTATAGGGGAATGCCAGGGAGGGAAGAGGGGAGTGGGTGGGTGAGTCAGGGAATACCCTCATAGAGGCAGGGTAGGGGGGAGGAGATAGGGGATTTCCAAAGGGGAAACCTGGAAAGGGGAAAACACTTGAAATGTAAATAAAGTATTAAATACACAATAATTAATTAATTAACAAAAAGAAGAAAATGCTGTAAATAAATAGTAGTTAACTATCAGAAGTTACTTATGTTCATTTTCTCCCCTAAAATAATAGCTACAGTCATAAACTGACCTGTCAATCCATAGAGCAGCTTCTCCAGCCTCACTGGATCATTTCTTCACATCCTGCTCTCTGCCCTTCGCTTGCACTCCTTCTTAGCACAGAGGCAATGTTCCTAAAGTCTGTTATCAGTCTGAACTTTCAATGCTTCTCTGGTAATCCCATCAAAGGACTTTTAGCATTTGAGATTTTTGGTTTTTTAGGCTCCTAGAGAGCTTTAGGATTTTCCTCATAATACAAAGAATGACCTACAAGCCTGTGACTTTACTATCAACCATCATGAGCACTGAATAATAGATAAAATCTATATGTAGAATATAGGTATTAGTTTAGATTTTTCTATTATTTAAAGGCATAACAAGGCCTCGTTGGCTCAGCCAGCAACGATGTGTGTTGCCAAACCCCATGGTCCGAGTTTTATCCCCAGAATCCACACAGTAAAAGGAGAGAACCAACTCCCAAAGTTGTCCTCTGACCTGTACATGCATAGCGCACCACACACACACACACACACAGACACACACATGCACAGACACACACAGACACACACACACACAGACACACACAGACACAGACACACACAGACACACACACACACGCACACAGACACACACAGACACACACAGACACACACACACACAGACACACACAGACACACAGACACACACACACACGCACACAGACACACACACACACACACACACACACACACACACACAGACACACGCACACACATACACACACACACACACGCACACAATGTCTTTTTTAAGGGGTCTAAGTTCCTACACTGATTTTGAGAAGCATTTTCTGTGTCTGGTGATATAATTTCAAAGGCAATCTAGCAAGTATTTTCTAAAATTTTGCTTGGCTCAGAGAAGTCCTCCATGTTCAAATACATCTTAGGCTAGCTTATTGGAAATATAAAACTTCAAAATCTCCAAAAGCAGTTAAAAATTTTTAAATTAGGGCTGGAGAGATGGCTCAGAGGTTAAGAGCACTGACTACTCTACCAAATGTCCTGAGTTCAATTCCCAGCAACCACATGGTGGCTCACAGCCATCTGTAATGGAATCTGATGCCCTCTTCTGGTGTGTCTGAAGACAGCTACCGTGTGCTCACATAAATAAAATAAATCTTTTTTAAAAATACATTAAATTTTAAAAAATTATTCCTAAGAGGAACTACTTGAGAATAAGAAGTGTAAGAAAGAAAAGGCATAGATATGTGTCTGGAAGCAAATGAACACATATATTTTGGGCCTAGGAAGAACTATACTAGAATCTCTGTACTACTGCATGCTGATTTTGTCTCTTTGGGAAGTTATTTAACATTAACAATTTCAGTTCCTTTAGCTGTAAACCAAACTTAGTAGAGCTATGTGAAAACTAACTAGGTTAAGTGAGAAAACATACAGAGTGCCTGATTCAGATACTGATACAGAAAGTGTTCAATAAATAATAGCCAACATTACTGACTGTATATTAAGTAGAATGGTGTGTTTCCTACTTATACAGTGAACTACTGATGTCTATAGTTGTTCTATACCTCCTTATTAGGAAACATATTTTTGTTAGGATAGGAACTTTTAGACTACTTTAATTTGAGCTGGGAGATGGCTCTGTGGTTGAAATGCTAAGCACTCACCCGTGAGAACCAGAATTAAGATTCCCAGAACTGATGTAAATGCCAGGGTGAGGGTGGCAGCCTTCCTGTAATTACAGTCTCAATAGATGGAGACAGATCCCCAGAGCGAGCTGGCTAGCAAGGCTACCAACACTAGGCAGCTCTGGGTTTGATTGAGAGACTTGGGCTCAGTGACTAAGATCAAAGAGCAGTGGGGGATGAGTACTGACAGCAGCTTCAAGCTAATGTTTGTGTACCTCAACACACATACATATACACCCCCAGCAGCACACAAATGGAAAAAGAAAAATAACTAAAACACTTTATGGGAATATTAGAAATAGTGGGAAATGGGACTAGGGATGTGGTTCGGTTGACGGAATGCTACTCTAGCATGCGTGAAGCTCTGGGTTCAGTCCCCATCACTGCATAACAAGTTTCTCTGCATTAAAAGCGGTAGCAAGATGTTATCTGCAACGGTTACACATGTCTAATGTTCCTTCTCTGTCCTAGATGGGAGAAGAAAGACCATGCCGACTCAAAGGACAGTGAAAAACAACCAGACTTAGAAAATCCCAGGGACCAGGAACGTTGGAGCTGACAGGAATCCTTAAAAACATCCTTAAAAAACATCATCATTTGTTTCTCTAAAATGAAGCAACAAAGTACAAATATATTCCAGCTTCAGGTTTCAGGTAATCTGATAATTAAGTTAAATATATATTTCCAGGAAGATTTACTATGGTGTTCCATAGTGTGTTTCATAGCCAGAAAACGTTATGGAGGAAGTTATACTCTCTTCAAAGAGAAAGAAAAACGTTTGCTTTGTTTCTAACTCAATCACTGGAAATTCTCAGGATGGAGAGGTTACCAAATAAATAATCTCCAAATGAGTTGCAAAGAGGTTCAGCTGATTAGAACAAGAAGATGACATTGTCAATTATCTTCAAAAGCTGCAGCGGTGGATGAAAAAAATCATGATAGCTCAGAAGAAACGCTTCCCAGACACGGTGTTCTTTCACTAGTGTAAGTAGCCCCATTTTGGCAGTTCTGAACATTTAGCATCCAACAAAGAAAAGAACATTGCCAGTCACATCTGCTGTAACAGAGAACAGCCATTCTCTTTTCTTGAAGCACTAGGACTGATGGCTTTGTGCTGTGCCTAAGAGCAGTCACCTCAAGTGCTTCCTAGTTCCTTCCAGAATGTGCTCTTCCTTGGATCATTCCCAATTTCAGGTGACCTTCTACATAAGGGTGTTCTCTGAGGGTGTGCTACAGAACAAATTTAGAATAAAGTTGCTCTCTGTTATTGGGGTTCATAATGGCTTGGGCAAAAAAGAAGGCTCTTGGAGTAGGTAACTTATAGTAAGGGGCTGACAGAGTCAAAGGACGCCTATATTTTAGGAGCAAAAATCAATGAATTTGCCAATAACTTGGATATTAATTATGGAAGAAAAGGAAAAATCAGGGGTGATTGTAGTTGAGTTTTAAATAGTTAGAAGGGAATGGAGCCATTTGCAATGCTGGTAAGAAGGTTTACTAGGTTTGAGAAGAAAAAATGATAGTTAATAATTGTCTTTCCAGAGCTTGGTGAGATGGCTGAGTACTTACGGACACTTGCCATGGACACGGCGGTTAAGAGCGCCGACTGCTCTTCTGAAGGTCGTGAGTTCAAATCCCAGCAACCACATGATGGCTCACAACCATCTGTAATGAGATCTGATGCCCTCTTCTGGGGTGTCTGAAGACAGCTACAGTGTACTTACATATAAAATAAATAAATAAATCTTAAAAAAAAAAAGAAAAAGAAAAAAAAAAAAAGAACTATACGGGGCTGGAGAACCCATGGCTCAGCTGTTAACAAGCCCTGGCTGGCTGCTCCTTCATGGACTTATGTCCAGTTCCAACCACCCACACGGCAAATCACAGCCATCTGTAACTCCAGGCCCAGGGGATCCAGTGAATTCTTCTGGTCTCTGTGAGCACTGTTTGCACATGGTGTATAGATATACATACAGAAAAAATATCCATTCATATAAAACAATAATACAAATGAAAAAAACTATTTAAAACACCTTAAGAAAAGTTAAATCATTATAAAGAATTTGTTTTCAAAATATCTTCTAAGTGTTTGTCCTTGGTATTAGATTGTTCTTTTGTGTCAGGCCTCTTTAAACAGTTTGATAGCTTGATAGTGAATTGTGGTAGGTCCTACTCCTGTAAGGCGAGAGTCTATCTTTCGTGAAGACTGAAGCAAAAATTAAAAGACAGATTCCTGCCTTTCCTCAAATTCCATGATTTTTTTTTTCAGAAGAATACATGCCTTGTTCTGGTAGCCTACAAATATTAGCCAGCAGTGCAAAGTAATATTCAACAGAGTATCTTTTAATTAGGGGTTTAATTGTTCCTTGTTGAACCTAGCTAGGTATAAAATTCTGGTATCTTTTAAAAACAAAAACTTTAGTTTATGAAAATATTTTTAAAAACATTAAAAAGATTTAGCCCGAGAAAAGAAGTTTTAAAAGCTAAGTTTAAGGCAGGACATGGTGGCACATGCCATAAACCCCAACACTTGTGGGGGACAGGGGTCAGGCAATTTCTGGGAGTTTAAGACTTCCCTGGCCTACATAAGTTCTTGGCCAGCCTGGGCTACATAATGAGACCTATCTCAAAACAAAACAAAACAAACAAAAAAGACAAGGAAAGAAGCACAAACAAAACAGCAAACAGCTGTGTCTTAAGCGGTTCATCTGCTCACCTAAAAGATTGGACTGCCCCCTAGTGTTCATCTGGAGCACCTGCAACTGTGCAACTCCGTTTACAGAAAAGATACTGAATGCAGCACACACACACACAAAATGAACAAGGCAAATGATGTTAGCCTGAGCAAAACATAACAAAATGAAAATGAAAACGAAGACAAAAACAAAGTAAAAAACAAAAACAGGCTAGAACATCCAAGAGTTCAAAGAAGGGTCAAGGTGTGACATCCTAAGGCACCTTCTGAGTAGACAAGAGAGAAGCTCACAGGTGACAAGAGTACCTGGGATACAGCTATTAGAGGAAGGAACAGCATAACTCAAAGCTGAATCAAGGAACTGTGTGGCATTTGGGACAACTTGGGTGGTGTGAACCTGAAGCACTGCGTGTCCAGAGGGGACAGTGAGGAGGAAGGCAAGGCCAAGCTCAAGGAGAGTGTGTATTTTCTGCAGAATAAGAAGCCACTCAAAAGACAGCTCTGAGACGCTGGTAGAACCCTGGAAGCAAGCTGTGAAATTATGGTTTGGGGAGGTGTTGAAAACAAAAATTGGGATGCTACTCTGTGAATGATGGAGCTACAAAGAGAAAAGCAGACAGACAGAAAAGACAAAAGCCAGTACTTACACTTGCCGACTGGACATCCTTGTTCAGAGTCCATGTAGGCTATTGGTGTGTGTTCATGTGTGCACACATGCAGATGGAGACCACAGGTCCCTGTGGGGTGCCTTCTTCCAATTGCTCTTTCACCTTTTAAAGAAAACATTTATTTACTGGGGAGAGCAAAAAGGTCAAAGGGCAACTTCGCTCCTTCCACCCATGTGGGTCTCAAATTCAAGTGATAAGACTTGGTAGCAAGTATCTAACTGTCTTTAACCACCGAACCATCTTCTCAGGCTTCTACCCTTTTTAAAAACATTTATTCAGTGTGTGTGTGTGTGTGTGTGTGTGTGTGTGTGTGTGTGTGTGTGTGTGTGTGTGTAAGTCCAAGGAAACCTGTGGAGATTTGGTTCTCTCCTACCATGTGTACCCCAGGTATACCACCCAAGTATTCAGACTTGGTAGTGAGAGCCCTTATTGGCTAGGCCATCTCACCCCAGCCCTAGCCTTATTTTTGAGGCAGGATCTGTCTCTGAACCTGGAGCCCATAGACTGGCTAAACTGGCCAGCACTCCCCAGGAATGGCCCTGTTTCCCTATCCCCAGCACTAGGATTACTGAGTCTGGGTTTTAACAGGGGTGGAAGGGATCTGAACACTGGTCCTAATGCTTGCACCAGCCCTAAAGCAAGCAGCTTACCAACGGAGCCATTTTCCCCAACCCCAGATGGTGTGTTTAACCACTGATGTGGCAGTAGTAGGGATGATGCTTGATTCTGTTTCAGGGAAATCAAGATGGCGGTGCCTGGGATGCTGGGAGCTGATGCCGACAGGCGACTGAAGCTCGGGGGAGGTTTAAACAGAGGCTGTGAGCCTGTCTCTCATTGGTACAGAAGTTGTTGCAGAAACATTGAGATCATCAAGGAAGGAAAGAAACCACATTTTATATTCAAAATGTTTGGGTCTCAAAATGCTTCAGGTTTTGTGTTTTTTTAAATTGTTGTAATATTTCTATATAAAGAATACAATTTCATGGGATTGAGACCCAAGTCTACACACAAAATTCACTTATGCTTTCTATATAATCTGTGTATACCTGAAAGTAATTTTATGTTTTTCAGTACTTCTGTGTCTTGATAGTAATCTATCTCATGGGATACACTGTAGAATAACACTGGAACCCCACAACATTTTGGGATTTTGAGCACTTCGGAGTTTGAATTTTCAGATTAGGGATGCCTAGCTTGCCACATGAAATAAGGGTATACTTTTTTCTTTTTAAAGGAATAATAAATGCCTTGAACTAACTCCGTCATGGCAGGGGTAGGAGTTAACATTATAAATGCATTTCACAGACGTCATATAGATTCTTCACCCAGATTCCACTCATGTTTTCCAAGCTTTTACGTTTTTATTTATGGTGTGTGTGTGTGTGTGTGTGTGTGTGTGTGTAGACTAGAAAACAACTTGTGGGAGTCCATTCTCTCCTTCCACCATGTTGGTTCCTGAAGATCACACTCAGGTTGTCAGTCTTGGAGCAAGCAGCTTTACCCACTGAGCCATATCACTGGTCCTTGATTTCTTATTTAACAACCATTAAATAAGATTATTATCCTAGAAACTTAGTATTCTAGAAAAAGAATGTTATTCTTTCTAAAACTGTAGGGGCACGATCATATTTCTTGTCAGTTAAATGAAATGTGACTGTAATTTTTAATACAATTTCCTGTGTTGGGTGCCTTCTGTTCTTTTGGGGAGGTTGAATATTTTCTTTATTTACATTTCAAATGCTTTCCCCTTTCCAGGTCTCCCTTTCAGAAACCCCCTATGCCGTTCCCCCCACCCCTCAGCCTCTATGAGGGTGCTCCCCTGTCCTCCTGCCCTGGCATTCCCCTACACTGGGACACTGAACACCCTCAGGCCCAAGGGCCTCTCCTCCCACTGATGTCCAACAAGGCTCTCCTCTGCCACATGGTGGCCAGCAACATGGGTCCCTCCATGTGTATTCTTTGGTTGGTAGTCCAGTCCCTGGGAGCTCCGGGAGGTCAGGCCTGTTGACACTGTTGCTCCCTCCATGGGGCTACAAACCTCTTCAGCTCCTTCAGACCCTTCTACAACTCCTCCATTTGGGACCCCACCCTCAGTCCAACAGTTACTGTGAAGTGAAACTTGGGTGTTCCAAACTTTTGGGCTAATATCCGCTTATCAGTGAGTACATACCATGTTCGTTCTTTTGTGACTGAGTTACCTCGCTCAGGATGATATTTTCAAATTCCATCCATTTGCCTGCAAATTTCATGAATTCATTGTTTTTAATAGCTGAGTAGTACACCATTGTGTAAATGTACCACATTTTCGGTATCCATTCCTCTGCTGAGGGATATCAAGGTTGTTTCCAGCTTCTGGCTATTATAAATATGACTGCTATGAACATAGTGGAGCAAGTGTCCTTATTAAATGTTGGAGCATCTTCTGGGTATATGCCCAGGAGAGGTATAGCTGGGTCCTCAGGTAGTATTATGTCCATTTTTCTGAGGGTCTACCAAACTGATTTCCAGAGTGGTTGTACCAGCTTGCAATCCCACCAGCAATGGAGGAGTGTTTCTCTTTCTCCACATCCTTGCCAGCATCTGCTGTCACTTGAGTTTTTGATCTTAGCCATTCTGACTGGTGTGAGGTGGAATCTCAGGGTTGTTTTGATTTGCATTTCCCTGATGACTAAGGATGTTAAACATTTCTTTAGGTGCTTCTCAGCCCTTCGAGTTTCCTCACTTGAGAATTCTCTGTTTAGCTCTGTTCTCCATTTTTTGATAGTGTTATTTGGTTCTCTGGAGTCTAACTTTTTGAGTTATATATTGGATATTAGCCCTCTATCAGATGTAGGATTGGTAAAGATCTTTTTCCAATCTGTTGGCTGCCGTTTTGTCCTATTGACAGTGTCCTTTGCCTTACAGAAGCTTTGCAATTTTATGAGGTCCCATTTGTCCATTCTTGATCTTAGAGCATAAGCCATTCATGTTCTGTTCAGGAACTTTTCCCCTGTGACCTTGTGTTCAAGACTTTCCCCCACTTTCTCTTCTATTAGATTCAGTGTAACTGGTTTTATATGGAGGTCCTTGATCCACTTGGACTTGAGCTTTGTACAGGGAGATAGGAATGGATCAATTTACATTCTTCTACATGTAGACCGCCAGTTGAACCAGCACCATTTGTTGAAGATGCTGTCTTTTCCACTGGATGGTTTTAGCTCCTTTGTCAAAGATCAAGTGACCATATGTGTGCGGGTTCATTTGTGGGTCTTCAATTCTATTCCATTGATCTACCTGCCTGTCGCTGTACCAATACCATGCAGTTATTATCACTATTGCTCTGTAGTACAGCTTGAGATCAGGGATGCTGATTCCCTCAGAAGTTCTCTTATTGTTGAGAATAGTTTTCACTATCCTGGGTTTTTTGTAATTCCAAATGAATTTGAGAATTGCTCTTTCTAAGTCTATGAAGAAATGAATTGGAATTTTGATGGGGATTGCATTGAATCTGTAGATTGCTTTTGGCAAGATGGCCCTTTTCACTATATTAATCCTTCCAATCCATGAGCATGGCAGATCTTTCCACTTTCTGAGGTCTTCTTTGATTTCTTTCTTCAGAGACTTGAAGTTCTTGTCACACAGATCTTTCACTTGTTTGGTTAGAGTCACACCAAGATACTTTATATTGTTTGTGACAATTATGAAGGGTGTCATTTCCCTAATTTCTTTCTCAGCCTGTTCATCCTTCGAGTATAGGAAGGCTACTGATTTGTTTGAGTTAATTTTATATCTGGCCACTTTGCTGAAGTTGTTTATCAGCTGTAGCAGTTCTCTGGTGGAGTTTTTGGGGTCACTTAAGTATATGATCATATCATCTGCAAATAGTGATAATTTGATTTCTTCCTTTCCAATTTGTTTCCCCATGACCTCCTTTTGTTGTCTAATTGCTCTAGCTAGAACTTCAAGTACTATATTGAATAGAGAGAGAGAGAGAGAGGGCAGCCTTGTCTAGTCCCTGATTTTAGTGGGATTGCTTCAAGTTTCTCTCCATTTAGTTTAATGTTGGCTACTGGCCTGCTGTATATTGCTTTTACTATGTTTAGGTATGGGCCTTGAATTCCTGATCTTTCCAAGACTTTTAACATTGAAAGAAAGGATGTTGAATTTTGTCAAATGTTTTTCAGCATCTAAATGAAATGACCATGTGGTTTTTTCCTTTGAGTTTGTTTATGTAGTGGATTACATTGATGGATTCCCAGGTATTGAACCATCCCTGCATCCCTGGGATAAAGCCTACTTGATCATGGTGAATGATCGTTTTGATGTGTTTGGATTCGGTTTGGAAGAATTTTATTGAGTATTTTTGCATCGATATCCATAAAGGAAATTGGTCAGAAGTTTTCTTTCTTTGTTGGGTCTTTGTGAGGCTTTGGTATCAGCATAACTGTGGCTTCATAGAACGACTTGGGTAGTGTTCCTTCTGTTTCTATTTTGTGGAAGGTGGGCTTGTGTGCTGGAGGCTTTCCACAGGGATTTCTGGCCTGGCCAAGTTCAAGGGTTCAGGCAAGGGGGGAGAGTGTGAGCAGGGAGGGGAGTCACCTCCACCTCAGTCTCCGTAGTTGCTGCCTCAGTTGCTCCAAGACGCTGCACCTGCTGCCCTGTGCTGAGTTGGGCTGAGTCCACAAGAGGCTGACTAGACAGCGAGGAGTGAGGGAAGCTTCTGGTGGCATTTCGGGAGAGCAGACCTCTTCCTAAGGAGCAGTGTTACAGCTCGTATGGTAGAAGCTCTCAGACAATGGAGTATTTCTCACCCCTTTATTCCTTCTGGATAGGATTCTTATATACAGTTTTGGGATGGGTCAGAGTCTGACAGCAGGTACTTCCCATTGGCTTGGTCTGAGAGCTTAGGGATGCCTTATCTGCATGTGGGAGGGCTTGGGGTGCTGCTCCTACATGACTGATGGCCACAGACCTCTCTACAGGGAGATGGGGGGCTGTAGCTACTTGACAGGAGCCCGGGGCCCTGGAGCATAGCAAAATGTCTACCATCCCTTGCAGGATTACCCCCTACTGGGTCACTGGGGTTTTAAGCCTGTGCTTGACCAGGGACTTATCACAGCCCACCACTCCACAGTGGAATAGTTTGAAGAGTATTGGTATTAGGTCTTCTTTGAAGGTCCGATAGAATTCTGCACTAAATCCATCTGGTCCTGGGCTTTTTTTGGTTGGGAGACTTTTAAATGACTGCTTCTATTTCTTTAGGGGTTATGGGACTGTTTAGATGGTTTATCTGATCCTGCTTAAACTATGGTACCTGGTACCTGTCTAGAAAATTGTCCATTTCATCCAGATTTTCCAGTTTTGTTCAGTATAGGTTTTTGTAGTAGGATCAGATGATTTGTTGGATTTCCTTGGTTTTGGATGTTATGTATCTTTTTTCATTTCTAAGTTTGTTAATTTAGATACTGCCTCTGTGTCCTCTGGTTAGTCTGGCTAAGGATTTATCTATCTTGTTGGTTTCCTCAAAAAACCAGCTCCTGGTTTTGTTGATTCTTTGTATACTCCTTTTTATTTCAACTTGGTAGATTTCAGCCCCGAGTTTGATTATTTCCTGCTGTCTAATCCTTTTGGGTGTATTTGCTTCTTTTTGTTCTAGAGCTTTTAGGTTTGCTGTTAAGCTGCTAGTGTATGCTCTCTCCAGTTTCTTTTGGGAGGCACTCAGAGCTGAGTTTTCCTCTTAACACTACTTTCATTTGAAGAAATCAGCTCAGTAACTTTGGAATATTCCACCAGACCCCTACCCCTCCTAGAAGAGAAGGGTCACAGCTCATAGGTAGGCTCCTCTTACTTTTGGAAGAGAGAGACTAATTACATTCCTCAGACCACAGATTAGCAACCAACCGGCCACCTGCAGGTAGGAGAGGCAGATGGGGGATGACTATCCACCACCTGCAGGTAGGGGAGGCACCCAGAGAACAACGGAAACACAGTCTGCAGGGCCAACTAGCCATTGGTCATCTACTGACAAGGGGAGTCCTAACCACCTCATTCCCTAAGGCCCAATCAGTTTAAAAGTCACACTGTTCTGCCAATCACGTTGCACCTAGTGGCTGTTGCTCTGAAAACTGTATAAAGGCTCACCAAATGGGTCATGAGGGGTTGAGACCTCTCCTTCGGGTGTGGTACAGCCCCAATGAGTTGGAATAATAAAATCCTCCTGCTGATTACATAGATCCTCGACTCTGTGGTGTTCTCTCAGTGGTCTTCAGAAAGCTAAAAGCTCCCCAGAGTCTTTACACATTGTGTCCCATAATTTTGGGTATGTTGTACATTCATTTTCATTAAATTCTAAAAAGTCTTTAATTTCTTTCTTTATTTCTTCCTTGACCAAGTTATCATTGAGTAGAGCATTGTTCAGCTTCCATGTGTATGTGGGCTTTCTGTTGTTTTTGTTGCCATTGAAGACCAGCCTTAATTCATAGTGATCTGGTAGGAGGCATGGGATTATTTCAATCTTCTTATATCTGTTGAGATTTGTTTTGTGACCGATTATATGGTCAGTTTGGAAGAAGATACTATGAGGTGCTGAAAAGAAGGTATGTTCTTTTGATTTAGGATGAAATGTTCTATAGATATCTATTAAATCCATTTGGTCCATAACTTCTGTTAGTTTCACTGTGTCTCTGTTTAGTTTGGGTTTCCATGATCTGTCCATTGATGAGAGTGGGGTGTTAAAGTCTCCCACTATTATTGTGTGAGGTGCAATGTGTGTTTTAAGCTTTAGTAAAGTTTCTTTTATGAATGTGGGTGCCCTTGCATTTGGAGCATAGATGTTCAGGATTGATAGTTCTTCTTGGTAGATTTTTCCTTTGATGAGTATGAAGTGTCCTTCCTTATCTTTTTTGATGACTTTTGGTTGAAAGTCAATTTTATCTGATATTAGAATGGCTACTCCAGTTTGTTTCTTGGGACCATTTGCTTGGAAAATTGTTTTCCAGTCTTTTACTCTGAGGTAGTGTTTAGCATTGACACTGAGGTGCATTTCGTGTATGCAGCAAAATGCTGGGTACTGTTTACATATCCAGTCTGTTAGTCTATGTCTTTTTATTGGGGAATTAAGTTCATTGATGTTAAGAGATACTAAGGAGGGAAACCTCAGCTTGGGCCACAGGGCCCCACAGCTAATCAGCGCCAGGACAAAGATCCCACTCAGATCGTAAGAGCCAGGAGTGGGCCAAAGACGCGCCTCACAGCTCACCAGGTACTGCCCTGAACCCGCAAGACACAGGGATGAGGTAGGCGGGCCTAGAAACCCCCCCCCCCCCGGGATCCCAAAAGCGGGCGGCTGTGTCAGGAAACTTCTGCCCGGGACACTAGAATTCCATAGACCAGCAGCT